>CAJNDV010027557.1:49983-79866 GCA_905221635.1 Symbiodinium sp. CCMP2456 | reverse complement strand
AGAGAGAGAGAGAGAGATAGAGAGATAGAGAGAGAGAGAGATAGAGAGATAGAGAGATAGAGAGATAGAGAGATAGAGAGATAGAGAGATAGAGAGATAGAGAGATAGATAGATAGACAGATAGACAGACAGATAGATAGATAGATAGATAGATAGATAGATAAGTGGGTGACTAGATAAAAAAGTGCAAACATGTAGACATGTGCATGCCTGCATGCATGTATGTATGAATGCATGTTTGTGTGTGAATGTATGGAGACTTACAAAATCTAGGCCATTGCCAAATACCATGCCAAACACTATGACACAATAGAATAATTAGAACAGACTGGACTAGAATAGAATTGAACAGCACAACATAGAACAGAACGGAATGGAGTAGAATAGCATGGAATAGAATGCAATAGAGCATAGAATAGTATGGATTCGTAAAGTATAATAGCGAAGTCTAGCGCAGCGAAGTATGGTATAGTATAGCAGAGCTTAGCATAGTATAGTATACGGTAGTGTAAGGTAGTGTAGTGTAGTGTAGTGTGATATAGCATGCCATGGAACAACAAATCACATGATGCGTATTCACACATACAAAGTACCTATTTGCTACTATATCACATAGAACAGAAGTTATACATTCTTCTATAGCATAGCGAGGCGTACATCCCGTATGGCAGCTTATGCGTCGTATAAAACATACAGCATATGGCACCAATGTTACATGGAATATTTCAGTGCGTTGCACTGCAAAACAACAGGTAATATTCATCAGCTAACTTCTACCATGTATGCCAAACACAATACAATAGATAATATGCTGTGTTATCACACTATAGCACAAGGATGCTATAACATTGTGAAACTATGATGCTGTACATATATTTAGAACATTGCAACATTGTAACTTTCGCCATATCGAAACATTGAAAGATCGCAACATGTGCAAAATTCATTTATCGCATATCGTTCACAGATTAATATCATACAATAAAGTCCTTCTTGGGCATGTTTGTCTGCTTGTAGTATACAGTACGCAGTATAGACTATGCAGTATGTAGAATGAGCTGAATAGTAGACGTCATGCGCTGTATTGTGTACACTGCAGACTATACTTTCAACTACATATTCTGTACTGTCATTGTAAATACACATAATTACTGCATTTACGCACCACTTAACCGATGGGCTGAACTACGCTAGACAGGGGTGCTGAACAAGCCTGCGTGTCGCGGGCATGGAAGGCGAGTGTGTCACGCATACCTTAGCCGACAACCCAGATGCATTAATACATCTGATATCATCTGATGTCATGTCCAGGCATCCGGCACTTTCCAGCAATTGGTATCTTCGTTCTCGGACAGTGTTCCACGCAAGCGCCATCGACCTTAAAGTCAGAAGTCACAGACACGTTTTGTGGGGGTCGGCGACTTGAACCTTCTATGCAAAGATCGGCAGGCAGACAGGCACTCTCTTTCAACTGGAACTCCTGTTGCAGTAGGAGATGGACCAGAACCAATGGCACCGCACAGGAGGGCCGCACGACCACCATGCCAACCTGAGCAATCTGCAAGTTGCTGCCAAGCTTGCTAGAACGACCCGTTCGCGGAGAATTCTGAAAAATCCCAAAATAGGCTCGCAAGCCAGAATCCGAAGACACGCAGTGCACCGGTATGCTCCGGGCATCATAAAGGCGGCCAACATGGATTGCGCAGACCTCGTCAACACACGACACGGTCCCTCCAGCGGCTCTTAGCGACTGTGGCGGTGGTTACCAAGACGATGCCGCAAGCTGTTGCTGCTTCATTTTGTGCCCACCAGTCTACTTGTGCAACTTTTCGTAGGCTCACGGCTCTATAGAGACCCGTCTCGATCGAAGTCATGCCTTGCGGAAGCCCACCACATCCGAAGCAGCCACTTTCAACTGCAAGCTACCAACTGCAATAAGCCCGCGGCCTTCGTAGGTTATCTGATCCTGACCCTCTGAAACAACCTGTCAGCAAAGCATGAGTCAGTCAAGCAGTCACATGTGGTGGCGATAAATGGTGCATTTCTCGTCTAGCTCTAATTAGTGAGTCTTTCCTCTGGCGGGCACCTGCCCCAATGCTCCAATTACCGGGGTTTCGTCCGACATCGTGAAAACAGGGTAGCTACCATGCAATCGGCCTGGCTGATCGGCTCTGAGAAAGGATTCAATATCCTCGGGCCTGCCGCAACACCGCTTCGCACAGCACCCGACATGCGAGATCTTAGAAGCTCTGGTTTTTCAACAACACAAGCAGCTTCTTGCCAAAGGGAATCTATGCGTCCGTCTCCTTAATCTGTGTTCTCAAATGCTTGAGACCTGATTGTTGTCCGCTCTCCACTTGCGCGCAGGGGAGATTGGAGGAGTGACACACCGGGCTTATTTTGCTGAGGAACAACACCCACGGCGTGATAAAAAGGCCCAAGTCTCGCATCAAACATCTAGCATCATGATCATCACGGGCCTCCCCAATCTCACGCAAGCAAGCCAGCATCATGAGCATCGCGGGCCCTCTCTTTCTCCAAACTTCCCTCTTAATTTCGAGAAGGGCAACCAAGCAAAGCATGTTCCGAAAGGGGTCGGGGCCGTTGGATGGGGTGCTGCTGGGGCGCGGCCAGGGTGACAAAGAGGGCCGGGATCTAAAGATCTATAAAGTGCTCCTGTTCCTTTAAGTACTTTAAACCCTACACCCAATCCTAAACCCTTCCTCAAAGGTGAGCCTAAAGCAGAACATAAACCGTCAACCCTCACCAACCCACACCCCAAATCCCCACCAAAGCCCTTGTCGACTCGAAGCCTTATACCTTTAACCCTAAACCCTAAACTCAAAAGCTTAAGCTAAACCAAACCCCAAAACCCCCACAACCGCCCCACAGCCGGAACAGAGACCCCACACCCCATCTCACAGGGGGGACCGGGGTCCTGGACCATGGGGGGACGGGGGGGTTGTATTTGTTTATTTGCTCATTGTTTATATATGCAAACAGTTGGCAAGTGTTTTCACTTATGCTAGGCATATATACATACATACATACATACCCAAATACGTACGTACGTACGTATATATATATATATATATGTGTGTGTGTGTGTGTACATACACACATACGTACATGCCTGCATGCCATCTGAAATGCCCCCAGCCTATCAAATCGAAGCTGCAGCGTTGCTGGTTGGGGAGGAAGTGCACCGAGTCCTGGAGCTTCCGACATTGCTACTCGCTTACTGAGTGCGCTCGAATCAAATCTCGGGGTCGTGTTAGATGATGGCTGCGATTCACGGCAGAATGACAGACCGTCACCATGGGCACGAAAGTCTTTGCCAAAGCAATGCTGCACCGGCAGCAACCACACGTCCTCCTGCTGCAAGTTGAAACCCAGAATCGACATCGGAAAGACCTCGTCGACCCTGGCATCACATCCGCACCTGTCAGGCCAGATCTTGGGATCTCACATGCCGTTGGCAACCGTTACTTTGCCGTGACCGCCTCAAGAGCTCCTGTGGATTGCAGGGGTCCGTCAGTGGCGGGTTGCAGTCCAAAGCTGTCGCGCAGATCTGGGCAAGCAGTCCGACGGACGAGATTCACCGGAGGGCTGTGGCTCAGGCACCGGCTGGCGAAGGGCTTCGGGTGCCAACCTCGTACTGGTACATGCAGAACATGTGTCCTGGTCACGGACAGGCCAAGATGGAAACAGGATTCAACTGAACCCGCTACCAAACTTTTTCAATCTCAGCCGGATATCCTGCAAAAGGCCCATTGCCCACCATGGGAGATGTCTTGATGGGCTCTTCCCTGTAGCAAAGCTGCGTGTCCAGCAATTCTCTACATATGCCGATGGTAAGCTTCAGCAAGTCTCGCAGGAGTCAGAGGCCCCGGCTGGATGTTGTTGACGGACTGGATCGTAAGCGAGGTATCCTTCCAAAGTGCGATCTCATAAACCAAACTTCGTGCCACGGTCTCAGTCCCAGGCGTTGGCATTCAGGGCGGCTGGTAGAAGGAAGCCCTGAGTCAGCTCATAACAGTCATAACAGTCACACACACAAAGTACTCAAAGTCTCCAAACTTGGAACACTGTTAGGCCTGGCTCTCTTCGATGCGTAGGTCCATCATTGTGAAGGCAGGGATTACCTGCTGAAAGGGCACACTCTCAATAAAGCGGGTGGGTAGAAATGAATGGCGCTCTGTACGTCTGCCTCTCTGAGCGGCACCGATAACCTCGGCAAGCCGTGGGCATCGATCGACACGTGGCATGAGGGAAGGTCTGAGGCACTCGCCTCAACCTTGCGGTCGTCTCATTCCAGTAGCCCATCGAGTTCTCGATGCGGAACCGGTCCTGCTTCTTCTAGACTGAGAAGTCTTTCAACAAGACTGGGCATGCGAGGAATCCAGGCAACCATGCAGCAAACCTCATCCCACAAACAGCCAGTCGGCATGTTGGCATCTCCGGGTGTAAGTGATCCCAACAAGGTCATAACATAATATAATATAATGTATTATAATAATCATAATAATAATAATAGTAATAATATTAATAACAATAACAATAACAATAAGAATAACAATAACAGTAATTATAATAATAATGATAACAATAAGCTTATCAACACACCCACCCCATTCCAACCCAAGCTGATGCTCAAGAACCTTGCCTCACCCATGATGTGGATGTTCACTTTGGCCAACGAGTTTCGGAACCCAGGCCTCGGGCGCGGTAATTACTGACTCCCTCCCAAGAAGAGTTTCTGCAGGAAGGCAATTTTCTATATCATATCCGCAATACCAAACGCTGTCCAATCAGGCTGCATTACTGACCGAATGCTTTGGGTCATGCAACTCCGGCGGTCAGAACAGCGGATTTAGGATCTGAAGAGAATCTTAGATGCTATCGCATCGCGTCTAGCTGCTTGCCAAAAGCAATACATCCCCTGTGGTCGCAGCGCAGTGCGACACGTGCCTCGATCTGCATCGCATAAGGGATACTGCGATGGCTCTGCAAACGCCATGGTGCAGACGCATCGTTGCGTGTCCACGTTTGAGTTGCCAGGAGTGTTGGGCCGAGGACCGGAAATTCGATACAGGTGGTGATGGAGCTTGTCTTTGAAAAACTCACGCAGTCTGAACTCGCCGTTCTCAGCTCCGGCCGGTTCTCTGGCGCCAGGACGACCTCCCACAGGCTCAGGTTCGTGCTCCCTGTCTGCCCATCGACTTGGATGGCGGTGGTGAGCTCCGCATCGTCTTTTTCGTCCTCAGTGTCACAACAAAACCCCAACACCTGATGGCTACAGGTATAATCAGCTCACACGTGTCATGCCACTGCAGACCCGCTGCAAAGATTGCTGCCATGGCTTGCACGTCCCCTTCACAGAGTGCCCGGTAAAACTCCTCTTGGGCTTCCAGCGCGCCGGTCGCGTCGGCCATGGCATAGCGCTCCTCCAAGGAGCTGAGGCGCTTCATCGGCGGCATGGCGGCCAGCACCTCGTCCCAGATGGGACAGCCGAAGTCACTTCCAAAAA
The DNA here is from genome assembly GCA_905221635.1 of Symbiodinium sp. CCMP2456. Taxonomy (NCBI): domain Eukaryota; class Dinophyceae; order Suessiales; family Symbiodiniaceae; genus Symbiodinium; species Symbiodinium sp. CCMP2456. Next base: position 74,336 of record CAJNDV010027557.1, on the reverse strand, counting down.
CCCGGCCACGGAAGTTCAGCCCGACCCACAGGCAGTCTCCAGCGCTGTTCCTGTCTTCAGCCAGGGCCTCGAAGTAGCTCCTACCATCAAAAAGAGTCAGCTACCGCTACTTTGCGGGCTTGGGGTCTCTGTTGCTGACGCCGGGTACACTCCGTTTGATTGCTTCGGGACCTTCTACGAACCACAGCCACAGCTACAAGTACAGCAATGGCGACACAGCAACAAACACCACCCCTCCTCCAGCGTCGTAGCTGCTTTGCCTTTGCCAGCCATGGCCCAGCCTGTCCAAGGATTTCAAGATATTTCAAGGCTGCTTCGTGGCTCCCTTGACGTGACTGTGCCAGGCGAGTTCACTGCGGGTCCCCACTTCGCCTGCCGCAGCAAAGCCTCGGAGCCGAAAGCCGCAAAAGCCACCTGCACATGCTCTGTGGGACTTCAGGGGTGGTGCACGCTTCTTGGTGGCAAAGGCTGGTTCGACCAGGAGGCACCAACGCATCGGACATCGGGATGCTGGGATGGAGGTTCTTGCCGAATGCGCTTGCATTCACGGTGGTGCTTCAACTTCACACACGCAAGGCTCTTCTAAGATTCTATGCAGAGTTCGGACGGAGGACTCTGTGCAATCTCAAACCTCAACATTGAGGTGGTGGTGAAGTTGAAATGAGGTGGCTGAAATGGCAAAGGGACATGGCTCGGGGAAGCTGAGGCATCTAAGCCTCTCTGACCTGTAAGTTCCAGATTTTTGAAACTTTCTGCTTGTTCGTGTGGTGATTTCCAAGCTCGATGGCAGGAAGTGCATATTCGAGCCAGCTTTCTGCATGGAGGATTCAGCCAATGAAGCCTCTCGAAAATAAGCAGATTGCGAAGGGAGAGGATGGGTATTGCACGGTTTGTCTAATTTTGTGCATTATGCTATTCATGCATTAATCTGCATGAAACATGTAGCTTGTAGATCCGGGCTATCTCGATGCCCGCTGCCTTGTCCGAGTCCTCCAAGGTCGCGGACACAGCGAGGACCAGAACGCGGCTCTGCTCGAAACGCCTCTACATCGCGCCAATAGGTTCAGTGCTTTGCGGAAACTGCTGCTAGCCCAGGTCACAGAAACACTACCTTTGAATGAAGGGGGGGAAGGGGCGTCTGCTTATCCACCTCGAATGGACCCGCTCTTATGTCAGGCGCTGCAAGCAGGCCTCCTGTAGGGCAGCGCCGCTCTCAGTGCTTCCACAAGCTGGTCGAAACTCCCGAAGAGGGCCACCAGCCGGTACTGGTCCCTGAGAGCCTGCTGTCGTCGATGCTGTCTGCGCGGGCTTGAAGGAGAATGAAAGTGTGGGCTTCAAGTTCAAGATGCTTCAAGGCTGGAAGGGCTACTGGCTGCACGTGCCTGGAGCTCCTTGCTCTCCGACCTACCGGAAACAGGATCTGACAGCTCCACGGAGAGGTCCCCAATGGAATACTCGCGCTCCAGTCGCACCAACTGCGCGGTTCGCTTGCCTCGTTCGCGGAGGAACAGGAACCCGGATGCCAGTGTTACCGTTGCGGCTGCCACAAAGAACGGTGGCCCAGCGTTCGATGGGAAGAAGGTCGGTGAGAACAAGCCGCATATGGTCAGGAACAGGAAAATCAGGATACGCAAGGGTTCCGACTGGTTTGTGTTCGAATACTGAAGTAAGGCTTCACGACGAAAGTCTTGCAAAGAGAGCGGATCAAATTCTGGCCGCCGCAAGAACTTCTGCTTGTTAAAGTTTTTGTCGCTGTCCCCTGCTGCCTTTAACCCGACCGATCTCGTAGCACACGGGCTCAAAGCTCCAAGGACAAAGCCTCTCACTTGAAAGGTCATGCCGCAAAGGGCCAGAATTCCGAGCCATCGAGTCCGACGGTATCGGGGCCCTCCTGGCCGAAGCATTGCGAGCGCAGCCACTTTGGCACGAGCTGTCATCAAAGTCTATCTTAAATGATGCGCTGATCTGGAACTTCGTTTGGCTCTGCTGTCACTCTGCATTGTAGTAGATGCCTCTTGCTTGCTGCTGCGGCTAACACCAGATCACTGCACGGCTGCGCATGGCTCCCAACAACTATAGCAGATGGCATTTCTATGCTTTTAAGACACGCCCATGGACGAACTCTTGCGTTAGGTTTCGCAAGCTTGAGACTCAGGCTAAGCATACTGCGCATCAACTATGAATCGGAGGGACGCATTGGTTGTTTATGGCGGCCTGGTTATCTTTCTGCATGATTCTGCATGTGATGGTTTATTGCACCGGTTCATGCTGCATGCATGTAGTACGTAATAACAACACTTGCAAACACACAGACAGCATCTTTAAACGTGAGCATGTTTACAGATGCTGCATATACTCATTTACAAAAATGCTTACTGCCAAAAACATTTGTCTGCATGCACGCACGCAGTGCATGGATGTATGCATATATGCATGAAGTACACATGTGGACAAGATCAGATTATATGTGAGTGATGATGCTGATGATATCGTGGCGACCAGGGACATAATGCTGCGATGGTTATGACAACCAAACCACCGGCAGTCATTCTGCAATCTACGTAATTAGACGAAGTAGAGTCTAAGTAGAGGCTATGTGTGCATTCCGCAGGTTGACGACACTGCAGTGCCCATTCTCTTGGATCACGGCAAGAAGATGATGATGTCGTTGTCCTGGACCCGCACAAGCATGCGCATGACCGGTACAACGACATGCACAGCTGTGGAGATTAGGCGTGTCTTACAGGCTTGTATTTCCGCCAAAGAAAAGTCACACGTTGGCAGCTGTTGTCAGAACCTCTGATTTTGCGTGGATTTTCCTGCCAGCAGTTTCACACCGGCATCCCTTAGTGACGGGGGTGGAGGACTACAGTAAATCTACATTACGTGCAAGGAGAAGCAACGGGAGAGGGAGAGGAGGCACGCAGACCATGTGCCGCCACTGGCTTGCAAGGGGATGCGGGCGTGGAAGTTCGGGGTGGACCTTCGCAGGGAGCCCCACCTCGGTGATGTTCACCGTAGGCTGCAGGATCATCTTCAGCTGAAAGATGCTGTCTTGCTGCGGCGGCCTTGAGAGGGCCAGTTTCGAGGGTGTTGATGTCGCGTGCTGGGAGCCGCACGCATAGATGAACTCCGACACCATGAACGATCCTCGAGAGACAAGCGTGCACCAAGCAGACCGCGGTAGCGAGCACTTGGACCGTGCAACTCTGCAGCCGTGTCGCGATCGACTACTCGAGGAGACGTCTTGATGGGCTCCTGGAGAGGGCGGAGCTGAAGGAAAGAAAGCACCCAAAGCTTTCGCGCACCTCGAAGATCACCACATTCCTTAGGGTAGCGCAAGGAACGTGTGCTAGTCGTCACGACCACGCGGGAGAGGCCCCGGCCCAATTGCTTGAATGGTGAGGGATGGGTCGTTCGGCAGAAGTGGCGTCGCCGGCAGTCGGAAACCACTGGACTCCATGATCCGCAAGACCTCATGCCGTCATGAAAACATCGACGATTTTTGCATCCGCCCTTTCCAGATCATTCGAGCTTCACCGAGACTCGTATGACCATGAGCGCAGAGGGATTGGACAGGCGGGGACCGGGCCGTTGGCTGCTGGCGATAGATCTGCTGTCCGATGGGCACCTGCCAAGGCCGCAAGAAAGTCCAGGTTTCAGGATCACAGGACGATGATAGTTGAGCGGCCACGAGGTCGAAGGTCTCTGCCATCTGATCCCAAAGGCCAGTGCGGATGAAGTCACCTACGACACGCCGAGCGAGAGGCGAGGACAGCGAAGTGGCCGCGAGACTCGCAGTTGGGAGCCAGGCTCAGGTCGTAAGCGTTGGACACGGGCACCTCCTGTGTTCCAATCGGGACCTGTGCGGGAGAACGAGCCGGTAGTCAGCACCCAGAACCAGCCCAGTGCCCCACATCCGTAAAGGGGCAGGTGAAGCCAGGAAGCCTGACCAGCAGAGGCTGGTGTTCTTCTCCCTCGCACAGACTGTGAGGTTCTGGGGTGCAAACTTCAATCGCACCGTGGTCCCAGCAGGAAGGTTGACCTAGGCTAGGGCACAGGCACAGCTGGGGCGGCAGAGCTACCAGACAACTCTCTGAGCACAGCACATTTGGCCGGAACCTGCCACATCCCCGGAGCAGACATGCCCAAAGCAATGCTGTTGCAATGCCGGTTCGACCAGAAGTTGAATTCCACCACGGTGTTTGGGTATGCCACCGCTCCTGCATGTCATACACCCTCATTATAAGACACGGCTCAATGGCTCTGGCCACCAAGGATGCGACCTCGAGATCCGTAGTAGATCTCTGACACGATCTTAGCAACACACGGCGAAGATCTCCGAAGGCCTTTCTTCCCCGATGCCCCTGAGCACGCCACGAAAAGCTTGCCTTCTTGGCTCACCCGTGTGGAGAATTGAAATGGCCGCTCCGGAATGCCAGCCTGGTGTGTGTCAGCACTTGCCGGACATGGCGCATGCATCGAAGCACTTCTCTGGCACCTCTGGCACTGCCAATCGAAAAGACGGATCGCTCTGGTATGCCGAGTACGGCCTCATGACTGCCCCACATCCAAGAGCAGATCCAGCTTGTGACGTTCTTGACATGTCAACAGCCGTGTTCCGGGCAGCTTGAAGTCCTGATCGCGCTCGATAAAGAAGCGAACACGCTCCTCGGCTCCACGGGATTGCGCCAGCCAAGACTTCAACTCGACCCCTGAATCTCTGGGCACTGAACACCCGCAAAGATCTGTACTGTGGAGACCATCTGCACCGTCAACAGGACCTGGTCCTGGTCCCAGTACCCTTCCTGCATCGAGGCTCGAGGTTTTGCGTGAAAGCGAGCAACACTGGCAACAGACTGCTACAAATGAGGTGTGAAAGACAATATACTGAAAGAGGCTACTGGTGTTGTTGGCTCTTGATTTCCTATCAGTTTTTGAAATCAACTATTTTTTGACATCAACCTATGCCTGTTCCTGTTCGTTTCTTTATGACAACTTACATTAGATACATCTACATATATATATATACATACATATACATGTACATATACATATACATGTGCATGTGCATATACATGTACATGCACGTGTACATATAAATATGTGGGTATATATGTACATATGCATATACATATACATATACATATACATATACATATACATACATGCATACATACATACATATACATACATGCATGCATACATACATACTTGCCTACATACACATGTGCATAAGCATATGCATATGCTTAAACATACACATACAAATACACATGTGTATATGTGCTCCTGTATTGCATGATATGTGTACGCTTGCGATAACCCACTCAACATATAGCACTGCAGCGACTTGGCAGCGTGCCTCGTTTCGGAAAAGTGGCCCGTTAGCTCCGGAGATCTTCACCGTGCCGGAGCGCGCGGCTCCCTGAACACCTGGGCAGTCCATCTATGAGTTTTGAAGCTTTTGTGTTTAGGGTTGGATTTCGCGCCATCCAGCTATCGATGCTATCTCTAGGAAGATGTTGCTGGATACAAGCAAACAGGAAGCGCGGTGAGAAGTGTAGTCATGACAAGGACAGCATATGATGTGTGTACAGATACACAGAAACGCACACGCATAAATTTGACTATCTATCTACATGCTTGCTTGCTTCCTTCCTTCCTTCCTTCCGTCCTTCCTTCCTTCCGTGCGTGGGTGCATGCGTGCGTGCGTGCTTTCGTGCTTGCTTGCCTGCTTGCCTGCTTGTTTGCTTTCTTGCTTGTTTAAACTTGCTTCGGTACTTTATCTGTACATACATACCTGCCTGCCTGCCTGCCTCCCTACCTACATAAATACATACTGCACAATACATACATACCGACCTACATACATACATACATACATACATCATACATACATACATAAGTTACACACGCGAAATATTAGATGCAGTACATACCTAGCGCGTGGTCGACAACCCATCTCCACTGCCACCCACTCCCCATCCATCCCATGCTCCTGCAGTTGTTCGCATTTTGGTGGGTGTTTAGCGGCAGTCTCCACATGACTTTCAGCGTTGATTCGTAGTCAACACCATTCCCGATGCTTCTGGGACCTCGACTACATGAAGAGTGGATGTTCTGCAAGGGAAGATCACCGTCGGTGCTAACTTCAGGCACGCTCCCACTTAGAATCCACTGGGAGTCCTGCCGATCAAGTTCGTTCGCCCAGGATCTCGTACAAGCCCACCAAGCTTGATGTACATCGTCCTTAGCGTATGCTACTCTTGCTGCCACCTCCGCAGCTCAGGCACAACCAAGACCTCAACCGGAACATCCCTGGCCGAGCCCGGCACGAATTCGGGAGGACGTCCGTATTCAACACTAGCGAGAAGCTGATTCTCGTGAAAGCATTGATTGACCTAAACCAACAACGTTCGTTGCATGGGGTACTGCGACCAGAGAAAACATAAGAGGGACCACGGGCCCCTGCGAGTCCTCCGGCTCAAACTCGACGATGGATTCGATGACGAACTTATCCGTTCCGACTTTCGGGATCTTTTTGATGGGCCTTGGAAAGGCCACGTCCGAAGTGAAAAGGCAGCCAAGCGCCAACAGCTTCCCAGCTCCGTGCTCGAGGTCTATCAACGCACCCTTGCCTCGGCCATAACCGCAGCCATAAAAAAACACCAAATTCTGTGATTCAAGAATGAAAAGGGCCCTTGGGCCTTCGATACGCAGGATGCCGTCATTCTCACTGAGCCTCGCTGCAGAAGACTGGGAAAGGCCAAAGACTTACACCGACTACACCCAAACTCAGAATCAAGCATGACACTCCTCAACTGCTGGTGGGCATTCTGAAATCTGAGAAGGCTGCTTGTCCGGCAGGCGGAAAACGCTGTCCCGGCCGATGGACACCCGGAAGGGCATGGCCTTGCAGACCGCAGTTACAAACCACAGGCATCGTGAATGCTTGTGCTTCTAAACCAGTCCACTGGACCTCGCTGCAAATTGCAACTTGAGCTCCAGACGTTGCTGATAATCTCATTTTCCGCCACAGTGAACACCAGCATACTGTCCTCCGATCGGCGCTAGACCGCTAGACTAGAGGTGTCCTGGCAGCCTCAAACGGTTTCTCCAGGCTCCTCCTGAGTCCACGAGGCCGCCTGGTTCTCAATTCGAAAAGCATCGGCGCCTCCAAAAGAAGACTCCAAAGGACGTAAACGCTGCCGATCTTGACTTCGGCTTCGAGCCGTGAGCCCGAGCTGGGCAGCGCACCCAGGAGCGGGATCGAGGTCAAGGTGCACCTGCAAGCTCTCTCTTGTAGGTAGATTTTCAGAGAGGTAGCTCGGGTCTCTCAGCTCCAGGCGCAAATCCGTACATGTGAATGACGATGCGGTCCTGAGACGGCGAGACGCGGAGAACTGCGGGCAAAGCCGAAGCTCTGTCGGACTCAGTCGTAAGGAGCCGACACCTTGGTAGAAGACGATGGTCGGCTCCAGGGTGAAGCTGACGTTTGCAGCCAACCTGCAAGGAGCCCGGTCACCCTCCGCAGAAGTCTTGCGACAATTCCGTGGTCCCATGGTCGACCGTGAGGCACGGGAAGGCACAGGGCCTGGGCTCTGCCGGGTCGAAGGCCAGCTGGGATCGCCTGAAGGTCTTGTCACCCATACCGACCTCGGTCGAAGAATCGCATAGAACCACCCTGTAAAGCCGATGCGGGTCCCCCCCACGTCGAAGTCGAAGCCGAGGCCAGGACCATTGGAGAGTCGTCCACAGGCTGCCGCGGAGCCCTGCCAGGAAAAAATCGTAATGTGATGCTTGTGGGCATCACTGCTTTCATGCCGTCTGCGAAGTTGCCTGGGATTACTACTGTGACTGACAAGATGCGAGGAAGCCACACGACCGTCTGAGCGTGCAATCTGAGGATAACACCCTGGATCTGAATTCCAGACAAGCAGAGAAGTGTCGTTCGCCTTGCTGCGTCAGGTACGAAGATGGATGACACGATGCGACACAATGCGAGCGAATTGCATCGCCCCTTCTGCTCAGCTCATGACGTAGAGGGCTGGCGGGAGAATCAGTTCCTGGGCAGATTTTGGTAGGCAGGCCAGCTTGCTTTGTTGGCTTGCTAGGAATGGAGCCTCAGACGGGCACTTCTGCGTCCAGACTGAGGCCGCTGCTGTGAGCTCGACCTGCACCAGATACCTGGGTACTGAATTAGGGCCTGAGGATCTACGGCCCAGAGATATTGCCGTTGCAGAAGCCTCTCCTGCGGAGACGTACGCGTCACTTCGAGCTCCCGGCTCATCCGAGTACAGGGTCCTGATGACATGGAGCTCGATTTCGTTCTCCTGGCACGGCGACGCTCCACAAGGCTGTGCCCGAAACAAACAAGCAATCCCGCAAGCAGACGAGGTGAATCGAAGCGAGCCAGGACACCGGGATGTTGAAAACTGCACTCTCGTCCCTGAAGTTCGCCTGCCGCTCCGTAACTCCACGAGATCGGCAGTCATCTGCGCTTCGGCTGTGAGTTGCAGAGGGCTGCTGCGAGTAAGAAGTAGCAGCAGCACATGACAGGGGCTCGTAGATTACCACGGATGCTCGTACATGGCTTTGCATACAAGGTCTCAACCCACCTCACACAAGTAAGGTCATCATGATCGGCAATGGCTAGTCAGGCCTTTGTGGTCCCTTTCAGGGGCACCTGCACGCGCTGTGAGGTGAAGCCCGAGAGGCCTCGGTTTTGGCAGAGGCGTCCGGCACGTCCCCGAATCGAAGAACTTATAGAGTTAGAGTTAGAAGACGACCCCTAACTGCTTGGGTCTCGGCGCAGATAAACAACTGATCCAGCCTCGGCGAAACGACGCGGAGGCAAGGCAAAGACTCTGCAAGCGTCGAATCGCAGCAGCCCCTTGTTGCCGCTGAGCCCTCTGCGAAGAGAGGCCTGTTGGTAGAGAAGTGGAACATGACGCTGCTCATTTGGTTGGGCATGCCGTTGCTGTACATGAGCCTCACAGGGCAAAGCGAGCAATTGGCAGAAGGAAGCATCGCATTGGGCCACTGGCCGGCTGAAGGTGAAGTTGCGCACGTGGGGCACCGCGCTTGATTGCGTGACCTCCCGACTCCCCTGTGCTCCGTGGATCTCCGTGGATTCAGAGGCAGCCCGAGCTTCAGGCAGGGGTCTCCCGTACTACCTCATCGATGTTATCGAAGGATCTCGCGGAGACCTGTCAAAGAGGAGCCGAGAACAAAAGCAATGGACCCCTTCAAGAAATCGTCCGCTGGTGCACAGCACGTGGCCGCCTCGAGAGTGGGACTGTCAGCTTCGAGCTCGATTGGAAGCCGAAACCTGCAGAACTGCAAGCGTCCTACAGAAGTAACTTTGCATGCAAATCCGATATGGCTGGGGTGCAACTATGCGTACAAGGCAGAATCAGAGAGAGTGCAGGTTTCAACACTGGCCCCTAATTCAGATGTAGGCATCCTGCTCATCGGGCTCTGTTGACAATGTGACCTGACGGTCGAGCACCTGAGGCACTGAGAGTGAGGTCAGGGCAGCACAGACTTCAAAAGAGCAATCAGGGGCCCAGGCCCTGCCCTCTCTGACGAAGAAGGTCAGCTTCCCCTCCATCGCGTCCCACAGCGCCCTGCTTTCGAAGAACATCCAATCCTGCACAAAAATGGAAGGCAATGGCGGACATGAGCACCTGAAGCTGTCAATCTGGGGCCCGGTCGGCCCCATCCAGGCTGTTTGCTGTGTTGAAATTTACCTCGCCGCTCCTCAAAGTCCGCTCTTTGCGTCACTTCGGTGACAGAGGTCCGGTCGAACGGTTGAACAAGCATATTATAGCTGACACAGCTGGATAACTTGGCCCATCGCACATTGTTCTCTCGCTGCACCAGGGGCATAGACAGAATGATGCGAGCACCTTGCTGGACAGGAAATGGCATCTGCATTTTCACTTTGCCGAAATGGTTGCCCAGTGATACTGTGCCTGCAGCCGGTTCCTCTAGTAGGAAGAGGGGCTTCACGAACCGGCATGAAGGGGACTGTAGTCCACGAGCAATGTTCAGACCCCGGTGTGTGCGAGTGGCAGAACCACCCTAAGTGCAACCCACCCTGGTCAGTGAGTGAGTGAGTGAGTGAGTGAGTGAGTGAAGATGCAGCCTAGTAGGTCGTGAGGCTATAGTGGCCAGGGCCCACGGTACAATGCTGACAAGCTTTGTTTCAGACTGACTGGCCTGTCGGAAGGTACGTCCAAGTGCGACGCAAGGAAGGCACGAGCCACACTAATGTGGAGACAGGAGCCCTATTTCATGCAGGGTCGGGTGCCGTCATGGCTAGACTGGCCTGCGAACATCCCCCTGTGATCCGGCATCTAAGCCTCTAAGCACGAGGCGATCGGTCAGCGGGTTGGCAGGCCGAATGGTGAGGTGAATGATGGTGAGGGAAGAGGACACCTGCGAAGGGCAAGCTTTCGCCTGCTAATCACAGCTGCCCCCAGCCACACGAAGCAGCTGAGGGTGAGGCTGGCGGAGCAAATGCAACCTGAAGACACGCAAAGCATCATAAAGTCAGCTGGCGAAGATAACTTCGCACCGAAATGGGTGTAAGCAACTGGCACGGAGGAAGTCCCACTGAAGGCCAGGATCGATTTCCGGCGAGTTCAGGATCGGCTCCTCGTGTCTCCCAGACTCGACTTGTGACTTGCTGTCTATCGCCGGAAGGATGTCCTCGTTGATAGAAGTCAGTGTATCTAAGGACGTCGGGCCCGAGATCGTATAGCCCTGGCCAAGCACCCAAGAGGCTTCAGCAAGAAGTGCGGAGAGATGGTCCCTTGAAGTGTCTAGGGCCGGGGCGGAAAAATCCTGCGGAGAGGATGTGGGAAGCCTCATGCCTGTGACAAGACTTTTCGGATGTGCTGCTTGAAGGCATCGCACGCCCAGATTCTGAGCTGACGGCAGCAAATCGTCACCTCAGTGTCGGTGCCGGCCAGCAACGATTGCCCAGTCCGCACCTCACTACACAAAAAGCTATAACCACAAACATGGACTTCCACTGCTCGATTTTTCGCGAAGCTCGGCACACCGCTGTTAGTCTCAGGAGCCGAGAGGCGAGATTGTACCTGGCGACGCATGATGCCTTTGAAATCTCACCGCATCATCCTGCCTTTGTTGAAGTGAACCATTGCAGCTGCATAACACTCGTTGACCATGCCAGATGCACAGCGCGGGGGTGGTAAAGAGTGGATTCTGTTGCGTGTTGTAGCCTGGCAAGAGCCGAATTGCAACGTGCAGCTGTCCCAGCGAGCCCAAACTTATCGACTCACTCCACTTAGGCTCTCGCCAAATAGCGGATCCACTCCCAAAGGTACCTTGCATAGAGGTTCACAAGCACCCGAGCTGGGTGCCAGCTGGTTCCACATGTCAACGATGAAGACGACCACTTCGATTTCAGAGATCACACATGCTTTTTCACCCAGGCCACTGTGTTGCCAGCAGTGATCTCCAGGTCTCGAATCAGGGCGTTCCTTGCCAGCACAAGCAAGATCAAGCGACCAAGATTCTCTGAGGATGTTGGCTTCCCCCAGCCAAGGATGCAACGCAGTGTTCTGCGTTCCGACGGCTTCGAAGCCAACAAGGTTGAAATCGATGTACCTCAGGTCAGGTGGAGAGCGGAGCGGCTTTCCGTGATGCCATGGCCGCAAGTTCACCCCCGGACGAGGCCGCAACTGCGTCCGCTGGATGCTGCTCGGCAGATCTCTGGACTGGGCGTCGGAGGGAGCCATGAAAAAAAGACTTCTTCGGGTCAGTCGAGGCCCTTGCAGGTTGCAGTATAATGGTGATGTTGGCAAGGCTCCTGGCAACATCGTCCCTGAGTCTGCCCTGGAAGAAACCGGACAAGACCACTGTAACAAGCGCAGTCAAGATGCCCTGGATAAAGCGGGTTGTAGGCCAGTGTCGACACCACGAAGGTCTCGGCAGCTTGACATCAGGCTACAAAAACAAACATCTGAAACTTCCAGAACACCGAGAGAGCAGGGAAGCATCCGGGGAACACTGGCTGAGCGGGTGGCTGCTGGGCACAGCTCTTCGCGGTCCTCTGCTGAGAAGTCCTCTGATGTACAGACCTCCCGGACACAACTAAGAGTCTGCTCACTGACTCGGCTCCGAATAAGGCGATGGCATCTACCCAGGGAGTGACGACATCGGTCTGCGCAGCACTGAGGCTGAAGAGCACCTTTCAGAAGCTACGGCTCCTGCATGCTACTTTGACCTTCTTCGCAATTGTTTCTGTCCCTCAAAGGTTTGGGGAACTTGGGGAACTGGAGTAGGTCCAAACATGCGGCTACTCCACCCGAATCCCGCCAGCTGCATGACACAACAACACAACTCCACATCGTGACACCGAGGCACCGCCACGATGAGGGCATTCCGCAGCCCGGAGAATGCCAGCATCTCGGATTTCTGCCGTTCCAAATTCAGCAGGCTAACTTTCACTGGCGGGCCGCCAAGGTCCCGACAGCTGTCAAGCCCACCAACCTGGCATATGACATAGAAATGCCTATGTACATATACACATGACAATGCATAGACCTCGGCATGTTTGCGTATACCTATATATATATATATATGTGTGTGTGTGTGTGTGTATGTGTGTGTACATATGCACACATATACAATAGACACACACATATATACATGTACGAAGTTAATGAATATGTCTGTGTGTGTGGGTGTGTAGGATATTATTTGTGCTGCAGCTGTCGCTCTTCATGCCGGCTGGATGACGATGATGATGAATCGTCTTCTAACTGCTTGTGGAAAACTGTCATCCGTTGAAATGCTGTGCATGTACGCGTACATGTGATGATGTGTAGTATTCGGTATGCCTGAGGTCCTACAAATTATCATTACATGTAGCAAATTGAATACCTGTAAAGAATACTCGTATATTGTATGTTGCATTTGTCTGTAAAGAAACTAGATTATGTACGTATTCTTCTTGTTCCTCAACCCCCCCCCCCCCCCCAACTAGAATTAATTCCGCAGATGTGTGTGGGTGTGTCGAGACTGCCTAGTGACGCCAAGTGCAGCAACAGCAGACTGTGGTTGCATTTGGCTAGACATTGCCGATGTCAAACTTCCTGTATCAGGTTGCCCGATACCTTTGTAGCATGCATTCCACCTTGTCCGTGCATGCATGCATGCCTGCATGCANNATCCAACCCTCCATCCATCCATCCATCCGTCCGTCCGTCCATCCCGTCGTCCGTCCGTTCGTCCATCCGTCCATGAGTCCGTCCATGCATGCAGTCATGCCTGTTAACCTTCTCACACTGTAGGTCAGTGTATATGCATCTATGTACTATTGCGTGTGTCTGTGTTGAGGATGTTTTGTCTGTCTAGAGGTGTATACAGGTATATACGCGTAGACAACCATGCTGATGCATATGATTTTGCAAAGGATATGAGTGTGGCATGTCTCCAAACACTGTGCCAACATGAAGGGGGGGGTTAAGCAAGGCCTAAAGTCTTTGGAAGGAGGTCCTCCAAGGTAACCCAGACAGCCCAGCGGACGGAGTTCCGGCCACTCGTGCTGTGGCCAGCGGTGCAAAAAGACCCTCGCTGTGGATTCGTGGTGTGCTCTGGGATCTCGTTTCTGTTCAATGCATCTACTCACAGACAGACAAGTAGATGCATCGAAAGATAGATGTACAGACAGACATACAGGCAGATAGACCGAACCATAAACAGATCCTAGATATAATTGGGTAGATAGGCAAGCACAGACGGACGGACGGAGAGACAGACGGACAGAAAGTCTGGACAGCGAGGTAGACAGATAGATTGACAAATAAGATAGATAGATAATACACAAATACCAGGGACAGGCGGATGCGGCGTATACATGGGAAGATAGATTACAGACAGCGAGACTGAAAGAAAGGTAGATGACGGTTTTGAAGTATAGATCATAGCTGAATGGTAGACGAGTCACGAATCCCAAACAGGATCCCCCGCAGTCCTGGACACTTCTGGTCTGCTGCAAGGGTTTCTTGGTGGGTCTGCGCCGCCCCCCTGCAGACAAGCTCTGACTCTGATGCAAGAGTGTTTGCGTACTTCGGCCAACTCGTCCGCCTTCTGCAAGAGTCGGGACATGAAGTTGAAGTTAACTGCAAAAAGCCAAGCCTTCGAGGCCAGGAAATCGCCTTTACCTCTTCGAGGAAGCCGACGTACTCGGTAGCCTGGTGGGGTCAAGGAATCTGCCCCGCTGATGGCTCCAACATGTGCAGAGCACCGGTTTCGGGAAGCCAGAGGAAACGAGACAGCTGCGCACGACTAACGCACGGCTCGGGCTTTGCCCAGGAACTGTCAACGATGAGGGAGCGAAGCTCGGCGAAGGAAGTCCGAACACTGGACAAGGAAATCTTGAAAAGCTTGGACATCCTGCCGTAAAATGCCGCAAAGCCGATTGAAACGGTGGAGTTAGAGATCGCTGAGGAAGCGAGTAGTCGACATTTGGGCTGCGACTTCTCCAGAGATGTTTTGCCCCAGCTGCTGCTCGAAAACTTTCTGGATGCTGGGGTTTGTCTGGACACGGACCGGAGGGCTTGCCGCGTTGATAATCTGCTCGAGAATCACATCTGCGACCTCATCAGGCGTCTGTCCAACACTTGCGGACTTGCCATATGCCCCCATGGTCGACTGCAGTGGCTTCTGGTACTCTGCTGGCATAACACTGGTATCTGGCATTTGTGCGTTGGCCCAGAAAGCAGACTTGATCGCCCCGGGTTCCACGCAGGAGACATGTACACCGAAAGTACGAAACAGTGGTGCCTGGCTTTCTGTCAGGCCTTCGAGAGCAAACTTCGACGCACAGTAGATGTCGTTGAAAGGCTGACCCCAAATACCCCCGACTGACGAGATGTTGATGATCTTGCCCGACTTCTGCTGGCGCATAAAGGGAAGCACTGCTTTCTGACATCTGATAACGCCATAAAGGTTTGTCTCCATTTGAGCCTTCATTGCCTCCATGGCCAGCATCTCGACACTGCCTGCCTGGCTGTAACCAGCATTGTTCACCAGCACGTCGACACGACCCGCTTCCTTCAATGCAGGGACAAGCCCGTTGTCCACGGAAGCGTCCGTGTTTACGTCCACTTCGATTGCACGGATGTTGCCCGAAACCTCGGCCTTCGTCGCGGCCTCGAGCAAGGAATCCTTCTTTGCCAAGCTGCGCATGCCTGCAAAGACCAAGTGGTTCCGTGCCAGCTTCACACTCAGCGCCATCCCCAAGCCAGAGTTCGCGCCAGTAACAACAGCCACCGGAAGAGCCATGAATGGAACGATCAGGGGTTTATGATGGACTTGACCGGTAAGGCAAGGCTACGATTGCTCGACAGGAATGGCTGGGCGAAATCCTGATCCAACAGATGGGACAACATTATGAGCTTGTGGCGAGGGCCATCATCAGCAATCGTAGGTGACCAAATGCCCAACTTTCCTTTGACCCGTCGGACCCCTTGTCTCATGCTACCCGGATTCATAAACAGCCTACCTGAAGATCCGGAGTCCCTGCCTCTGGGCCATGGTAGCGGCCCACCCCACTGCCCGAGGCGCAGCGTTGCTTGAACCGCAGAGTCGTGATGCTCTGAGATGTGCCGTGCGTTGGGGACTTGGCGAGGAATCACATTGCGGTGTCTCTCTGGTTTTGCTTGGTTTGGAGCTTGTGGTCTACGTCTCAGCAACTTAGGCTCCTCCTCCATGCAGCTTGGATTTTGCATGTCTTGGACGACAGGCATGCGACGTGGTTTCCACGCCACATACCACCCTCTCCGGTAGTAGCGAAGCATGGCATGGCCTACTTTGATGCCCAGCCACGTTAGAGCACACTTTGGCACACGTGAAACGCATTTCATTAACCGCAAAGTCTGGCACTTTCCGACATTGTCCAGGCTGCAGCAGTCATTCATGGTCATGGCCATTACTGTTCATGTGTCAGAAATAACCAGGCCTAATCATCTCAGCTTCCCTGTCACCATGAGAGTCTGCTACCTTTGTCGGGCTTGTTACTTGCTCTAGTCTAGAGCAGGCTTCAATCGCAAAATTTGGTCAACAGCGTGCTGTCTGCAGTGCTATGCCGTGCTTGCCTGGTGTTCGTCTGCCGGGCCAGCAAGCTTGCAGGCTTGATCCTGCAATGCGTGGCCCGCCCACATTGGCGCACATGTCGCGCATCTCATCTGGTGTGTGTGTGTGAGTGTGTCATAGGGGGCCCGGCATCGGTGCTGCATGGTCAAAGGCGGCAAACTCCTGGCACTAAGGTGATGACCGTGCCATACCGTGCCCTTTCTGTTTCGAACCTGGAAGAAGGGCACCGGAGCCGCTGTCGCGAAGTCTAACCTCGCAAAGTCGGAGCGCAGAGCTATGAGAGCTATCAAAACCGTTAGAATTGAACTAACTTCTCAGCTCAGCTGCTCATCATCCCCCAAGTTGCAAGATCCAGCCTAGGCGAACAGAATTTCATCCGCACATGAAACAAAGTGTGTGTTGCACTCCTGCATCGCTCTCTCGAATATCCGCCTGACTTGAACCGCTGGTAAGCGAATTCCTTGTGATGGATTGTTCCCAGAGGCTTCTTGCTGCAGCAGCTATGTACAACTTGGACAGCAATCGCGCTCCAGAAAACAGATGTGTGCCGCCGCAGCGAACTAAGTTACATCAGTCCGGTTGCCACTATCTGCATCTGTCGGCGCCGTCTTTCTGACCGTTTCTGAGCTAGCCACACCTGCAAAGATGCATCTTAATCTTAAGATGTTTCAGGCTGGAATTGCCCCTGCAACCGACGTGGGCGCGGAGGCCATGTCGTCTTGACACAGCAGCTCGCGCTGCCTGAATTAGTGCAAGGAGCCTCTGCTGGAACAAGGACGCTAGAGAGCTTCACCCGAATTAAACCCGAGGCGCCTCAGGCGAACTGCCTCTGCCCAGTGCCAGGCCTGATCCCGCAAGGCACGGCCGCTGCTGCGTGGCGGCCGCGCGCCGGCCGAGCACTTTGGAGCTGAGCCTCTGGCAGAAGGGGCGAGTGAAAGCCGAGGCTAGGAGGCTCTTTTTCGCCCTTGGGAGACTCTGGCAACAAAAAACACTGAAGAATAAAAGCAAGAACTACGCACTACTGCCTGACTTCCTCTGCTAGCCCTGCCTTCAGTCGTTGCTGGGCAATCTCCTGCTGCAGAAACCTCTGCCGCAACCTCTCGCGGCAATGTTCGATTTGAAGCTGGAGAGTACGATTTTCTTTCACCGTCTCTTCCAGAATCCTGGCATGCGCAACGGCTGAATGCATGCAAGACGGCTCACATCTAGGCTGGAGTCCAGGAGTCTGGAGTCTGGAGGCGATAGAGGCGACGAGGGTCCGTGCAAGGCCGTGCGTTTCAAGTCAGGCCTTGCGGGCTCCGACCCTGCAGCCGTCTGCCGAAGGGAGCCTCCAGGGAAGCTCGGGATCCAGACTTAGGGACCCCCGAAGCTTGTCACATCATCCTAGTAAGGACCTGGGTAGTGGCACAATTCTGTTGCAGGCCTGTGGAAGTACGTCTATAGACCGTACCGCCTAAAAAGGCCCTTGAGAGGACTCGCAGGCCTGCAGTTGCGACAGCTGCATCGGGGCTGGATGGAGGTGCGAGTCGGGCTGTTCTGCTGGCACGTTCAAACCGTTCGATGTGCCTCCTCAGTCGATGTCGGCAGCACACTTCAATATACAACGTGACGACATGTATGACGGGGAGCCGGAGATGCACAAGATCGTTGCAAAAGCTGCCAAAGCGTCGACATGCTCTTGATGGCATGGCCAATGTCCAAGCCCAGTTCCTTGTCCGACGTTGCGGGCTGCGCTTGCTCACGGAGTGCCACCGTACCGGCTTGCTCTGCTAAGACCGACCCCAGCACCGGAGCACCGAGAGAATCCGCCTCCGCCTCCTTGCCGGTGCCATGGCCATGCCGGACATGCCCGTCGCGGATGCCATCGCTCTCCGCCCGGGCTTGCTCCGCTTCCTCCGCTTCCTCCGGTTCCTCCGCTTCCTGCGCTTCCGCTTCCGGCCCTTCCGGCAGCTCATCGAAGCTCCCGAGGTCGCTGTTGGCGTCCTCTGCGGCAGAGGCAGCGCCCCGGCCGGCGGTCCCCAGATGTCCCCCGTCCTCGTCGCCCGCAGCTAATTCGCCTTCGGGCTCGTCGAAGGCCTTAGGGCAGGACGGCAGGTGTAAAAGCCCTGGAGCCGGCGCTTGAAGGCCCCTGAGCCCTGAGCAGGCTGAGGAGGCTGGGGCAGCTGAGCCTCAGAAGCCTTGCCAGTGCTCATGGAGACCTGCAGATCACACTCTCCAGTGCACACTACGCGCAGACCTCACGGAGAAGCGTCTGAGCTCGGGTCTGGAGGGGATCCCTCACTGGGCGACTGCAATGCAGCCTCCGCGCCGACGAAAGATCTCTGACCACTTGTGACTTCCGACAAAGCCCCAACTTGACTCAAAATTCTGTACTCTGCTCATCATCACGACGACGTTTCCCCCAGTGCTCAGCTTAGCCTCTGGAGCTCTTCTAGGAGCACAGCCAGTAGACACAGGAAGGACCCGGAAAAAACAAGAGAACATGAGAAAGATTGAAGCAACCTGCCGGCGGTTGTCTTAGAGGTATTTCCTTGGGCCTCGATGCTCTTGTTGAGAACGCCACGCGCGGCACCCAGAGCGTCCTTCCCCACAGTCAACTCACGAAAGAGCACGCAACGAGGGGGAAGGGAAAGAGCTGCAACCCGAAACTATTTCAGAGAAGCTGTACGGTGGGTTTTCTCGGTGCACTGAGATGCACTGAGATCTCATTCCTGCCCTTACAAGACTCAAACGATCTGGAAATCTTGGAGGTTGTTTGCATGAGGTCTGCAGTGACCAAAGCGCAACCGGACGCTGTTCGTTCGGACGGAGATGAACGATGGGAACACTCGGGTCTCGATCTCGAATCCTGGTCCGAGTCCATCCGAGCCCTCGCGGTCCTGGGCCGCGCTGTCGGCAGCACTTCGAGCATCCAGGAGCCTTGCCTGGTTGGCTCGAAGTTCCGCAGTGGCTTGCACTGAGAGCTGTTGTAGGCCCCGAAACCCTGCTTCAACACGCGCATAGGTTCCAGGCGAACCCGGACTGTCAATCACTTGATACATCTAACGCCTACAGTACTCGCGCTGGCCTGGACAGCGTAAGCTGAGCATACTTGTTTGCGTGCGTGCGTGCTCGCTTGCTTGACTGACTGGCTGGCTGGCTGGCTGGCCGGCCGGCTGGTTGGCTGGCTGGCCGGGTAGTTGATTGATCGATCCATCGATCGATCGATGGATGGATTGCTTGATTGAGTGAACCGAGTACTCGGGTCGGGATGCACTCGGAAGGCGCACACATGCACGCCGTAAGAGCTACGGACCTTTTACCGCAGCACAAAGGCTGGAAGGCCTTTGGTCCAAAGGCGTCGGCACATGCATATGCGATCAAGTGAGATCAACAGTGACCGAGAGCAATGCTGACATGCAGGGAATGAGCGCCTGATATTTCACAGCGTAGCTGTCCTACGAGGAACCCTCCTATCCCCGAGCCGGAATTACCCTGCCCGTCGCCCTGGCCTCCAGTTTGCTCAGCTCCTTGTGGAGGCCAGCCGCACGTAGCTGCAACCCGTCCACGTCGTCCATGTCCGACCCCTGATAAGGTGCCTCCACATTGTATGCACGAAGCGACAAGCCTGATCTTTATCTTGTGCGGGCCTAACCGAACCCTGATTCCTGGCCTGCTCTTGCCAATAATCGCGGTGATGCTCCCGGCACTCCAGGCTCGACTGCTCGTGCTCTTGCGACAGTGTTGCATTCCGCTCCTTTGAGAAGTTTGCAGAATCTTCGACGTTATGTACGAGACTTTACTTACTTTAAGACGATGGATACCTGACGGGTGTGCTGTGCCAGGTGTCCTGAACACAGGAAAGGTCTGCCACCTGGTGGTCGCCGAGCTGGATCAAGGACTGGAAGGCACTCTCCAAGGTCTGCACCTCTCAGGGCAAGCCAGCACCATCAAACTCTGCGCGGATCCCCTTGAGCCCCGTTTCCTGACCCCTTCAGAACTTCAGCTCACCTCGAGCTTGAGACACTCGTTGAGTCGGCGCCGTTCAGTCCTGGGCGCACAAAGGGAGCCACCTACCTCCTCGAGTCTCTGCCCGTGCCCTAAATCTGAGCCTCTGACAGGGCGAGGCTCAGTCTCGAAGCCTCGACCCTCCAGGCGGCTGCCGTCCGCTGCACTGGGCTGCACAGCTCTGGCTCAGGCACTTCGCGTGAGCCGTACGCATCTCCTTCCGCGGCTTCTTTGCCGCACAGAGAACCGCTTTCCGCGACCTCGCTGGTCCCAGCGGTGTTCTGCCCTTCAACTCCTGCGGCTCTGCTCCCACTCTGCAGCTGCCTCTTTCTCAGGGTCGCGGACGCCGCTCGCACATGCGAGAGGCGTGCCAAGGAGGGCCCGGGATCGACCTTCTTCAAGGAATCCTTCAGCCGCAGCACCTGACCCCTCCTCTGCAAGCAAAGCGTCTGCAGAGCCTTGACCTGCAGCAGCGGTTTCACGTGCTCCGGACACCCGGCATCAGGCTTTGACGACTTCGCTGCGGAAGCTGTTTCTCGTGGGGCACTCTTCCAGCACAGCCAGCTCTTCAATCGCATTCCGTCATCTTGCAGAGGTGCAGATGCACTGTCCCGTGTTCACATGAAAGAATATTATGTCAATGTGAGCAAGGAGGTGAACAGGGTATCACTCAGGCTTCTGTAGAAGCATGCTTGCTTTACATGCCACCCTGTGCTGCAAGCTTTATGCTGCCCTGAATGCATTCCATGAACTTACGATTTGTACCGGTCGACTGCAATGAGAGCTCACCGAGGAGCGCCAGGTATAGTGACTTTATGTGGAGGAGATGCGACCCCAGAGATGACGTGGCGAACCGAAAAGCTTCGGAGCTCTGCAGCTCGCGCGACATGGAGACATCCCGGCTCTCGGCAAAGTCCTAAAGTCCCTAAACCGCCAGGGCACGGGCCTCACGAGGAAATCGAAACGTCCCCGCCATCGACCCGCCATCTGACCTGCCGGGCTCCGAGCGCGGAGTGCAGGGCCCGGCCAGGGACCGCGGAGCCCAAGGCGCCTCTGACTCTGCGTGCCGGGCTTCGGCCGGAGCGACGGCATCTCGCAGATGCTCCTAGAGGGACGGGGAACGTGGAACAATGCGAGTCGCAAGGCAGACACGCTGGTCTCCTGTGGAGAGGGCTGTCGCTCAGCAAAACCTCCTCGATCGCTGCCGGTGGAGGCTGCTTTTTCTCTGCATCCTGGGCTCACTTCCGGGGGGGGGGGGGGCACCTGCAAGAAGACATGATGCAGCCGCGGTGCGGTTGCCGCCGCACCTCTAGGGCGCAAAAGGCCAGAGTCGTTCTTTGGACCTGGAACACTTGCTGCGATCCGGCCGGCGTGTCCTTGGCAGCACATCTCACGCCGTCTGCTTGGTATGCTTGGTACGGAAGATGCGGCCGATGCAGCTGCAGGCATCCCAAAGTACAAACGACATGCGAGAATTCGAGAATACCTTCCCGGCTGCATCGAGAGGGTGAACCCTCACCCAGGCAGGAAGCGGGGACCATGTTCTGAAGCACTGTCCAAGGCCAAGGGTCTCTCACCACCTTGCTCGCCGGTCACGGGTGAGCCCGAGGAGGCCCAGCCAACTTTCAGGGTGTCAGTCTGCTCAGTCTGCTCCGGCGTCGCGTCCTGCGCCCAAAGCCGCATTGGGGCGCAGTGTATACGTAAGGTAAATCACAAAGTCGTGACAAGTCGTGTCGACACATGGCTGTCCTGAAGTTGGGCCCTGGTCGGGTCCCCATCGGCCCCCTTGCAAAACGGAAGCTTTGTCACATCCCGGGAAGCTTCCATGCAGAAAAGCCACCGGCTGCAGCGTCTCCATCTGACTGTCGGTCTTCGGCCGGACACCTTCTACCAGTAGAGTGAGCGCCTCTCTACCCGGCTACCCGGCTACCCGGCTACCGCAACCCGTCGGCCCTCCGAGCCTGTGCCTTTCGCTTTCTCACTCCTCGGACTGGCCTCCCCACGAGGCAGTGCAGGCCACAGGCTCCCACCCTCCCTCGCTCCCTCCCCGAGCCTTTTGCACAGAGCTTCGGCTTGTATCCCGTGAAGCTGAGCGATGGCACACCTTTCGCGCAGCGCAGGAGCAAGTCCTTCATTTCTGATGAGGGGCAAAGCCCTTTGAGCTCGGCTGCGAGCTCAGTGCTTCTTATGTGTGGGGACTCCGAGCACCTAGGGGCTTCAAAGGCCCTCCCATCACTGGGTTTCGAGCGGGCCGCCGCTCAACGGCCGAGCGCCGTCGCCTGGCAGCAGAAAAGTGCGAAGGGAAGCCTGCGAGGCCTCGATAAGGACGGTAGCAGTAGCAGCTTGTAGCAGATCTCGCAAGAATCATTGGTCGGGAGAAGCCAGCATCGCTTCCACGGCTCGAAGTAATGCATTTGGGCGCTGCGCAGTGAGGCAGAAATGTGATGGAGGACGCTGTTACCGGCGCAACTACTGGCGCAACTGAAAGAAGTCTCGTCTTTCTGCGGAAAGGGCCCGGGCGGCAGCGCGGCATCAACTTCGCTTTGTGACCTGTCCATGTTTCGCTGTGGCCTCGAACGGCCTCTCCGCCCTCCCCGGTCTCTGGATTCAGGACTCGGCCTTGAGGTCCGCTGTGACTGGGCGCTCTGCTGCGGCTGCTGGCCTGGCGACTGCTGACACGATCCAAGGATGCGTGCACAAAAAAGCCTGCACAACATGGCTTCCAGATTCTTGTCCGGCCTTTTCTTCTCGGGGAGGAGCGGCGCTTCGCTGCCGTGACCTTCGGTGCCTGGGCTGCTTGGGGGGCCCCTTGGGCCGCCTGCTGGGCCTCCTCGGCCTCCTGGAGGAGCTGATCCCAGAGGCTTGGCTCCAGGTCGGGTGCCGCCCGGTCGCTAGCAAAGGCAGCTGCAGCCCGCAAACCACGAGAGGGCGAGTCGGCGTCGGGAGCTTCCTGGGCCTGGACCTTCGGATCCTTTACCTTCCTCGGCCTCGCCTCCTCCCTACATTCTCCCCTCTCGTCCAATCCAGCAGAAAGCTGCTGGGACTTCCCCAGTACATGAGTCAGCCTCCTTTCTTGCTGATCCTGGAGATCCTGAAGCTGCTGCAGCTCCTCCGCAATCCTAGCTTCTTGCGCTTCACCAGGGACCGACTCATCCTTCACCTTTATCTGCTTTGGCTTGGCCTCGGCTGCGACAGCGCTCTCACGCTGGTCTCTCCGAGAGAAAGGACAGACCGTCTTCTGGGCGCTGTCCTGACGCTCGCTGCTGCCTTTCGATCTTGGTGTCGATACCTCACCACCTTCCACCACCGCTCTGGCTGTCTGGGCTGCAGCGATAGCTTTCTTCCATGCAGCACG
This sequence comes from Symbiodinium sp. CCMP2456, assembly GCA_905221635.1. Classification (NCBI taxonomy): domain Eukaryota; class Dinophyceae; order Suessiales; family Symbiodiniaceae; genus Symbiodinium; species Symbiodinium sp. CCMP2456. The sequence continues at coordinate 50,857 of CAJNDV010027557.1, read as the reverse complement.
GCTCCTGAGCCCTGCAGCGCAGGGAATCGCTGCTGCAGGCACTGTGGCGCGGCGCTGAAGCCTTGCGTTGTTTGGGTTGGCGGATGATGTGGCTGCCGACGCAGTGGCAGCTGGGGCCGATGGGTGGTCTGGAAGCTCCAGAACATCCGCAGCGACAGGGTGAACGGGTTCCACGCTGCTAGGTGCTTCGATCCTGGCTTTCTGCGTGGCGTTGTAAGCGCCGGTGCTCGATCGCTGACGCCGCTCTGTCATGGAAGCCTTCTGGGCAACAGGCCTTGCTCTCCCTTGGCTACTGCAAGTCGCTCCGATCTTTGAAGCACCTGCAAGGTTCACAAGTGTGGAAAAGCGCACCTCTGTGACAACCGAGCTACCTCAACAGCAAAGGCCAATCTTGCGTTGACGTGAGTGCAAAGCTGGCAACATGACAAAATGATCCAGAAATAATCGGGACCTGGTCCACTGCAGGCCCCGAGCGTTGCCAAGGGCCTCAATTGCAATGAGAATGGAGTGGACATGGCAGCAACAACAGATCAGGAGCAATGAAGACAACAGCCGCCATCATTGCAGCATATCATCATCAGAAGTGACAATGACGCTAGCCGCCACTGCTGCCGCTGCGGCTGCCACTGCGGCGGCTGCTGCTGCAGGAGGAGGAGGAGGAGGAGAGGGAGGAGAGCAGGGTCGCGACAGTGATAGTGAGGGTGACGATGACGGTGCTGCTGCTGCTGATGATGATGATGATGATGATGGTGGTCGTGGTGGTGGCGGTGGCGGCGGCAGGGCGGTGGTGGTAGCGGCACTGCCGATGATATGATGATGGTGCTGGTGTGGTGATAATGATGATGATCATCATCATCATCAACAACAGCATCAT
>CAJNDV010027557.1:24579-39212 GCA_905221635.1 Symbiodinium sp. CCMP2456 | reverse complement strand
ACTACTACTACTACTAGTACTGGTAAGTTCACCACTGCAGCTGCTCTGCTTCTGCTGTGACGTGCCTGCGGCCTCTCCCTGCGGCTGCTGCCGCTCCTACCACCATCAAGATCAACTTGGGGCGGTTGCCGCGGGGGCAGCTGGAAGCTCGTGGGCTCGCTGCCCAGAACCTTGGCAGTCTCATCGCTCCCTGTGTTTGGGCTGTGAGACACTGGGCTTCTGAAAAAACAGCATGGAACGACTGACTAGTGTTACTGCTGCTACACTGCAGGCAATATTCCGCTTCTTACTATGGTGTTTGTCGCTGAAATACGATCGATTACTATAGTTCTCACTTTTCCAATGGCATTCTCTTCCCTGTGCTGCCGATGCTGTCAACACTTACCGGCTAGTAACGACTAGTACAACAACGGCTCATGCTGCATGGCAGCAACCGTTCTCTGCTTAGCAAAAGCACATCAACTTTAGCTTCCGTTCTAGATTCTCAGGTCTCAAAAAGCTCTGCATCCCGAGGTGTGGGCGCTTCGAGCTGAGCGGGTGCGAAGCATCGCAGCATATGGCCCCAAGGCCCACAGGCCAGCTGATTTGTCTAACTTGCTATGCTTCTGCATGCTCCTGCTGTGTGAACAGCCCTTCTTGGACTTTACTTGCCGTGGTCTGTTGTGGGTGCAGGCTGCTGAATGGGCTCAATGGCTGACGATTGCGGCGGGAACTGCAATCTCTGCGAAGACTGGCCCCGTGCACTGTTGGCTACGCCGCACTCGCCCTCTTTTGTGAGGCCTGCCGGAACCACGGGCAGTTTGCTTGACCTGGCGTCTGGGCAACGGCCAGAGGTCGGGCCCAGATGAACAAAACGTAGACTACCACTGAGTGGTCTCTCGAGCTGTCGGAAAATCATCTGCAAAGGATTTCAATGAGATCAGATGGACATTGTCCTGCTCCCCTACCCTTCTTCATCCGAGTATCTGCATTGGAGCAGCCACTGTTGTGCAGTACTCGCATTGCGCAACTATGCTTCGTGCCGCAAGGGCAACACTGATATCTCGAACACAGGGCATGTTCCATCCTTCATCGTTCTTTCGTGTTCGAAAAACTGCTGCAAAGGGAACTGACTGCAGCTCATAGCATTATTCCAGTTCGCAAGTAGTCTGCGACCTGTTGGCAGCTTGCCGGCCGGTCACGGAGGGCAACGAAGCTTCGACTTCCGACTATACTAGATGGATCTACCTCGCACAACGGCAGCTGCACAAGAGCTATGTCCCGACAGCGGTAGGCCATAGGCTCAGCGAGGCAGCGTGTTAAAAGCGCCCGTCCAGTGACGGCATTCGGGTGCCTGGAATTTCAAGGTCACTTCTGCTTTCAACTCGAAGCACAAGGGTACATTTGGAGCAGTCGACCCCTCGACCTCCTGTGGATCAGAAGACTTCAGCCAGATCCTTACCAATTCGCCAATGCAAGGCTTTGCTTTGAATCTGGGCCTTTCGAGGGTACGTCTGGTCAGCCTCACGCTCAGGACCACACCCAAACGCCAATGTCAGGATCCAAGTCAGAGTTCCACTTCTTCCATGTCCTCCAGATGCTCTCTGCACGCCGCGCCCAGAGGCTCAATAGCAGTCCATGATCATCATGATCCAGCTGTTTCGGGTGAGCACCATGGGTCACTCGACTCCAGACACTCTTCTTACGCCACTTCTGCGAACTTCACACCCTGACCATCCGAAGAAGCACTCCCCGCTGCCCAGGCAGCGACACTTATCCCCTACGGCCGGAGTCTTTCGTATCTCCCCATAGTCTTTCGACCGCACAGCCTGCGCAAGGTCAACACAATCGAAAGGGATCCAACTGCATCCAGCCGAGCGAGCGAGTCCACGGTGCCTTTTCAAACTCCTTCAGGTCTGCCTTCAGCTGGTTGACGATGGGTTCCTGCTCCCAGGAAACTTCGTGCTCCGAAGTGCAAGTGCGAAGGACTTCCGAGAAAACGTGGCGAGAGGACGTTGGGGTCAGTCTTGGACACGCGCTGGATGAGGCTATAGCCACTTGGCGAGAATGCGCATCAAAAACACTGATTCAAAGCCACATGAAGTCTTGGAATCACGCTTGTGCTTGGACTTTGCTGAGCTCCATGCTCCATTGCCGTACTCAACTTGGGAAGGTCCTTCAGAAACGGTGAAAAGCGACATGATGGGGCGGCTCTATGCCACTTGTACCCTGACGAAGAGAGAAACACGCCGCTGGCAAGGCCCCCGATCGCTCCTTCTTGATGAAGCGGTCGATGCCATCTTCAAACCTGGACCGCTTCACGTCCAGGACTTTGGGCCTGCAGCCCAAATCAGATGCGAAATGCAACCACTCGAAGGGCATTCGGGCCACTGTCTTCTCATGTGATTCTACATGGTAAAAATGCCTCGCTGCCTGAAGGACTCGGGCCCCGGCTGGAAGCCGTTGTTGATGGAATCCACAAGCGCCGTGCCATTGGCTCGCGTAATCCTGTCCAGGCTCAGGGCTGGGATGGGCTCTCGAGCTGATCTGCATCACAGACGTTGAGGGAGGAGCATGCAGCCGTCCAGATCTGGCTTGCCCTGGTCTCCTGATGCTCAACACTGACGAGCAAAACGGCAGAGCAGATACGGTGCAAGCCGGCACTTGAGGTACTTCCGACTGTTGGCGCTCTTGGGCTCAGACCCATCATGAGGGTCATACCCTTCTCTAGAGCTGCACTCGAAGCCTGCCATGCCGGATGCGGCATCACGCGAGCCTAACTGTTTCTCCCAGTCCATGACCGTGCTGCTTTCTCAAGCAAAGCTTGCCGGCAGCACGCCGCTGAGGGCGTCTCCGGCCTGGAGACACACAGTCGCATCGGCACGCACTTGCAATTGCTTAAATAAGGATGAAGATCATGCACTGCTCTCCAAACAACAAGGCCTCACATGCCTGATTTTCAAGACGTTGCCTGGTAGGACTGGATGCCCTTGCTAGCCACTCGCCCCGTCCTCAGACCGGGTGATATTGTCCAGGCTGAGATCACTTGCTGAACAAAATTGTGCGAGTCGCCTGTTCTGCTGCTCCAGGGGTGCCTTCGACATCTTCTCGTCATAGACGATGATGGCCTTAGCACCTCAGGCCAAAGGAGCGAGAGTCTCGTCGATGCAAGACATGGGCGAAGCACCTGCTGCCTTTGCCATCTGGGCCTGCCGAAAAAACATCGAGCGAAGGGCCGAAAGCGTCAGCGACGCGCCTTCTGCTCGAAGGTGCAGATCCCTCTGGCGACCAAAGCGATGCTGCCCCCCTCGCTTGGGCAGGGCCCCAAAGGCGACGACGCGACGAAAAAGTCTGGGCTTTTTTGCAAGGAGTCATGTGCTAGAAAATGCTGCTGCTCGGGGGCCTCCAGCTTGTAAGGCGTGCAGCCATACTTCGCGTCCATTTGGCCCACGACCTGAAATGTCCTCGGAACTGCGACTGTCGTTTTGAGGATGCCTCTGACTCTAGTACTTAGGTGCCTTCGACGGAGTCGAGTGCTAAGCAAGCTGCCCGTCAAACTTGTTGTCCACGCCGGAGAACCACTCGGCAGGCCGAGCCTCGTACTGCATCATGCTGAAACGCGCTGCTGTCGATTTCTTCGCAGGCGTTTTTTCGGAATCCTGGCTGGGCCGCATGCACGGAACTCCACCCGGCTGCCGGCCTTAAAGAATGGGAAAGAGAACCTCTGTCGGCCTTGGACGGTGGCTTTTGGATTTTAGACAAGGCCAAGGCTGCCAACTCCACTTGGAGTAGGAGGTCATCTCGGAGGCCTTGTAAAGCTCAAGCTCAGACGCCCTTGTAGAGCCGTGCAGTGGAGACCAACAAAGTCGCGGACCCTCCAGCTTCTGATAATACTTTCCTTAAGCAGGAGTGCATGTAGCACTGCACACTTTGGGCGCATGGCACTACCCACAAACAAAAGCACCCGCAAACAAGCAAATAAACGCACAAGCACACAAAAAGAGAAACAAGCAGCATCGGAATCTGACAGCCAGATAGCTAACTAGCTGGAACGAGCAAACTAAATATCTAACCCATTCACGAACTGGCGAGCTTGCTTACTGGCTCGAAAAAAGCTTCATAACTTGCTAGACAACTCTGCCCTTCAACTGGCTACGAAAGAACGGAAGAAGTAACAGCCAGCCAAGCAGTGCCACCATGACGAAGTTCCGCATGTATCTACACATACACTTGCATGTACATGCACGCATACATCTGGCTTCTTCGAGCACTTACGAAAATCCATGGGGCTATGCAGGTGCCTGGGCATGCATCGAAACACTCTAAATCACCGCGACCGGACTGTAGGTGCAGGCCAGCATCGAATCTTCGGAACAAGCTGCTGCTTGGCATTGAAAATGCGATCCACCCTGCAGAGAGCACAAAGCACGCGCCATGCGCTGCAAAATGGATGGGCTACTCGTACACGTACGGGGTTTTGCAAATGATTCGTTTGCAGCCTGCACACACATATACACATATACACATATACGTGCATGTGCATACACACTCACACATACATAATCACATGTATATACACATGCATGAAGACATACACATACACATGCACACACATAGACACTTAGACGCATAAACGTATCCACACATAGACGCATACACACATACACGCATACACACCTACACACATGCACGTACGCACGCACACACACACACACACCTACACATCTATCTACGTCTATGTCTATATCTAGATGTGATATATGGTATATGTTATATATATAGATACAGACATAAACACAGTTATACGTACCTGAATTTAACTACATATGCATGTGTGTGTATATATATACACATGATATTCATACCTACCCAGCGCCTACCTACCTACCTACCCACCTACCTATGTATGTATGTACGTAAGTATGCATGTACATGCATACCTGCCTACCTGCATGCATGCATCCATACATACATACATACATACATGCATACGTACATACATACGCACGTAGGTACGTACGCCCATGCATGCATGCCTATATGTGCATATATATATATATATATACATATTTCTATCTGTGTACATATCTGTCTTTCTATTTATCGATCTGTACATCTACCTATCTGGGTGCATACCAAAGATAAAGGCACCGATCACTGATGTTCGTTGAGATGTACATGCATATTCCAAGTATGTGTATGTACAGATGTATGCCAGGTATGTGTCAACAGCAATGGGTACTGAGTACATGACATAACATGCAAGCACATTGACATGTGAGAGCGATTGTACAGACAAGCAATGTATACGTGGATGTGCATGTGAGTACGTAAGCATGCGCCGAGAAGTATCCATACATGTGTGCATTTTTCCATGACTTGCAGGCCGACACGCATAAAGAATCTACGTCAAAGAAGCTCCAGGACAGCGGGGCCTGAAGGCTTCAGCCTCTTCCGGCATCAGCCACATTGCCGCAGTTGCTGCAGCAGCAGACTCCTCTCCAGCCAGCAAATTCGCTATGATGATGCGGCGTGATACAGCACTGATGTGAGGCGTGACGCCCCTGTGGGAGAGTGTCAATAATCAACCAGGTAAACACAACAGCTGCAGCAGCAACAACAACAACAACACAACCTCCAGCATCATCACCTTCAGTTGCAGCAGCAGCAGCAGGAGCATCATCACCATCATCATCACCATAGATCACCATCATCGACACTCTCGTCGTCAGTCATAAACGACAAGGCTGGTAATTGCAACAGGAACACCGTACGCCCAAAAACAAGACAACCACGCAGGAAGCATGCTCATAGAGAGGAAGCGGGAGTATATTGCATGTTGCTACTATGTTATATCGGTGTGACGATACAAATATGTTGTCGCACTGCAATGCCGCAAAGTAACTGTAGCGTAACACACTGAGATGCAAGAGAGAGGTGGAGGAAGGAGAACGAACCCCCCCTTCGCATGCAGAACCCCTTGTTGCCAACTCCCGGCCTGCAATACGCTGCGCCGTCCAGGTGAGGCCGTGTGCCTGTTGCCAAAAGCCGGTCATAATCCATCGCGAGTTCTGGGCTCTGAGACGCCGACTCAGGGTTGCTGGCCTTGCCTGAGTACTGGCAGGTAGGAGTATAGAACCTACTCATCTTACGGCACCGACGTCTCTGTACACGAAGGCCCTGGAAGTGAAAGCTGACCGAGCTGAGCTCGGGTCCGGCACCCAGCCAGGCCAATCCTGGAAGACGGTGCACGCTACAAATTAGAGTCAGAGTAGCTAAGTAGATTCCTGAACGGGCTTCTTGTAAGAGGCACAAAGTCACAAAGAAGCAAGGCGCTGCTGAGTGAATGCGTGCGCTCTCTTGCACTGTGTTTTGAGCATGGCTTTTGGTGAAATTAGGGTTCTCGTATAAGTGCCTTAACAGCTTTGGGATCCAGTACACTATGATATCAGCTGAAGGGGCATACCACATTATGGTACAGTATGCGTTGTGCAGAAGCTGGACCGGAAGCTGGAGGCTGCAGAGTAAGGCTCACGGGTGGGTCACATGCTCTCTCCCGTGAGCCTCTGTGACAGAGGGCCGCGATGACTAAGAACGCACATGAGGCGGCCTCAGCGGCACCAAGTAAAAGAGCAGCTGTAAACGCAGGGAAGGCATTGCGGCTTATGTCTAGCTCCGTCGAGAAACAAACTCTAAGCGCCTTTTCAATCTCCTTGCAAGCAGCATCTCGTTCTGGTCAGAACAACCCGAGCCCGCAATCGTCGCCACGCCAAGACGAAGCCGAAGCCGACGCCGATTCCTCCGATGGCGTGCTCGTGGCTTGCGACGTTTTGCCAATCCTCGACTGCAGGGCCGTACAGCGACAGGAGCGTCGGCAAAACCAGGTGCTAAATATTGTGAAGTCTCTGAACCTTGATTAGGGCGGGGCGCTCGACCTCTCATCCCTGAACCTCCTACGAGCGTCATCATCATGATCATCTTTTGCCCACTCTTTGCAAAGCGTAGGGGATGCTGAAGCTTGCTGCGGGATTCATCGCTTTCTCTCTTTCCCGCCCTCGTTCCACAGCCTTGATGCTCTGATGTGCTCTGCTTTCTGGGTCGATCCTTAGTTGGGGATGCCCGCACTGAAGCTCAAGGTGAAACACGACGTGAAGCGCTTGCCTCCAGGTTCGAACTCAAGTTCAAGCCTGGGTTTGAAACCTGGTGTTTCAACCCCTCTGCGGCTGAAATGGCTATGCAAACCCGGCTCTCAGACCCAGGTCTTGGAACCAAAGTTTTACCCAACTTTGATAACCTAAATTTAAATGGCTAGATCTCAGGGCTGAGGGTTCGCGGGCTCTGTGGTGTGACCCTCGACAACTCCAGAACTACAGGTTACACTCGAAAAGCAGCCAGGAAGCAGATTCCGGAATCTGGCACACATCTCTGTGGAACAATGCGGATGGCCTTATTCGCCTCAGCTGCATGCGGATCAGCTAGGTTTCAGGCTTCGGATCAGGAATTTCGGGTGTTGAGGTCACCGGAAGTAAAGCTTACAATGTGTGAGTCATCTCCAGGCCGCCCTACATAATGCAACAAAGGCTCCTGATTCTGATTCTTTACATCATTCCACGTTCGTTACATGCGGTGGCTTCGGCATGTGGGCATATCTCGTTTGCAACGATCAAAACCACTAAATTGAAGTCTATCCCCGTGCAACAAACTCATTGTTTATATTTGACATGCAGCCTCCCAACACCAAATGCCCAAACTCCCAACCATCCCAGAAGCTGAACCAGAAAGCTGTGCTAAAGCCAAAACCTGAAAGACTTGCTGGCAAAGCCTACTCTGAACCGTCAACTTTTAACCCCAAACCCAAAGCCCCTAAGCCTCCAACATCCTCCAACAGCAAAAAAACACGTCTTAAGACTCCACCGGTTAATGGTTGTCCAAGTTGCGAAGTGCTCACCTGATTTGCAAGTTGTTGCCATCCAGTTGACAATGTAGGCACTGCCTCGTATATATCCGAGTGGCTGAGCATAAACCCTGTTCTGATGCTGTCCGAGCTGTGGAGAAAGGCGGGCACGAAGCTCGGCCCCAGCCGTGCATGATACGGAACAACTGAACCCGGAGGGAGGTGGTCCTTCAAGCCGTTCACACCGAACTCCTGCTGTCGGCGAAGCAGGATGGGGTTTCCAGGGCCCTTTGCCGCCGGAACAGAAGTGGTTGCCATCCATGGCGCTGCCGCAGCACATCAACCCTCTCCGACTTCTCACGACGAAGGGTTCGGATTTATCGATGTGCCGTTTGATGCTAGTCCATGGTGTCCAAGGGATCGATGCCCAACGGCTCCCAGTGGGTGAGGCCGGTGTCGTGGGAGTCGGTGTCGTGGGTGTCTTCTTTCAGCCCAAGCCGCATCAAGAGCTCCTCGAGGGCTACGGCCGCCTCGGTCGCCGGAGAACCCAGAGCTTCGTGCGCTGCCAACTCCTTCCGCAGCAAGAAGCAGCGCTTCAGGTGGAAGGGGCCGTAGCGCTCCAGGCAGCGAGCCTGGAGCTCCTTCGCCATCTGCAGAACCGTCGAAAAGTCTTCGGCCAACTCAGCCGTGGACAGGGCGAGGCTCTGCAGCTCCTGCAGGGATCGTGAGAGTGAGGAGAGGCGAAGCCCAAGCGCCTTTCTTTCTGGCCTGCAGGATCACGGCTTCCCGATGAACCGCCGGCAGCAGCTTGGCCAGCGAGCCTCCAAGAGCAAGACAAGAGGCGCAAAGAGGCGAATCTCTCGACAGAAACATTCCTTCGACGGGGCCTTGGATGATCCGAAGGTTGCTGCGAGCGCTGCTTTTGTCCAGTGGCTCCAACTTGGCTAAGCCCTTCAGGGCCAAAGCGACGGCGGCATCTGCCGGCGTGCTGGCAAAGGGTACCTTCAGGGCCTTGAAGACCTGGAGCATCTTCGCAGCTTCCGCCTCCTCTGGAAGCGACCTCTCGAAGAGAGACCGGAGGAGCTGCCCCTTCGGATCGCTGACGGACTCAAGCTGCTTCAGGAGCCCGCTGGGAGTCAGATCTTTCATGCATTTCGCACATTTGCAGCTGAACCAGTGCGAGGCTTGGAGGTTTCTTCGTCGCTCCCAAACAGGCCGAGCCAAGTCACCGTAGGAGATGCAAAGGCTCTCCCCCGCCTCAACATCGCGCACACATTGGAGCTCCAAGCTCGGGCGCGCTCCCTCTCGGAACCGGAAGAGGAATTGGCACGTGGGAGCACAGTCGTGGTTGGCGAGGGAGCCCTCTGCGAACAGTGCAGAACCTACCGACTCGAAGCAGGAGTGTTCAACCACTCCTGTCATGTTGCATTGCATCTGCATGAGGACCCCGATGACCAGCTCTTGGCTCGCCTTTGCAGATTCAATCATTCATGATAGTCAAAGCTCAAGGAAACGGCGACGGGCAACCCGCCCGCCTGGTGCAGTCGAGCATGCCGGAACTTGTCGGGAAGCAGTTGCGGCACCTCTGCTGCAACCTCCAGCAGGCTCTTGGCGATGGCCACCTTGTCTGAGCGGAGGAAGAGGAACTGCAAGGACCAGCTGCTCCACATCCTGCTAAGGCTGCCACGGGGATCGCCAGCGCCGGGGCTTGGAGCATGGCCTGTAAGGCTTTGGGCCGACCCAGCAACGGCGACGCCAGGCTGGCGGCCAGAGACTCCGGGGGATGCCTCAGTCAGAAAACCCTCGGAGAGTTTCTGACGCTTCCAATATGCTTACCATGTCTTGCTGCCTGTTGCGAGCTCAAAGGGTAGATGAAGAACGTGGATATCGCGATTGACGTACACCACTCTAGATTCCGAGGTCCTAGATCAAATATGAACAAATCATCGAGCCGCCCTGCACGCAGCAGCCGAGCCGATAGCAGCGCGTCAAGGAGGGCATCCCCGCGATGCCAGACATGGCTCCCACAGGCGGACCTGGAGGCGTGCAGGGAAGAAAGGGGAGCGGCTTTCATGTGCAGCAGTTTGCAGCTCAAACCTGCTATAGACGAGACAGCACATGCAAAGAACCCAGGAAATCCAGGTGCAACGAGGCTCGGCAAGCAGGCTGAGATAGGCTGAGGATGGAGCAGCTTCTTGACAAGGAGCGGAATTGCAGCGCATTCCTTGACTATTGCGATGCAGTGGAGACGGTCAGCACGCAGTCACCAGCAAGCAGCTATCACAACTGCGAAGAGCACTGTGCGGACTGAACGGCCCGTGAGTGGTCGGGGGCATCTGCTTGACGGCACACATCGCTGCAATAGCCGAAGCATGCCTTGCGGGGCTTGCTTTGCAGGAGACTTGAAAACGTGGGCTGAGAAGTAAGGTTGTGAGAAGATCATTGGTGGTGTCATTGCCCATTGACCGCCCTCGCTTGCGCTGGTGCATTGCTCCTGTTCCTGTTCTCCTCATCGAGACTCCAAATCACATCCACCCATCCATCCATCCCTTGATTCGCCCATTCATTCGCTCACGCACTTGTACGCTCCTATGCCTATATAACATAAATACAAACAGACAGACGGTAGAGCGGACCACCCTCTTGCGGCTGTAGACTTATAGCCACCAATCCGGACACGTCACACAGCCAGCACAGGGCTGAAGCGGCAAGCGCCGCAGGCACAAGGCACAGCATTGCGCGGCGCTTGTCAGAGACACCAAACCCACCAGAGCCTCGGACACCAAAGCCACCTGCCAAGGGGGCGAGGAGCGCTAGGGCCGCTAGGGTTCATAGCTCTTCGGCCCTTGAGTCGAAACCCGTGTTCACAGAAGTCATGGTCAAAAGCCAAGGGTGCACTTCTCGAGAACTGAAATCTCAAGTCTGAGGGTTGAGGCTCGAAATCTGGCTGTTGCTTCGGCTTCGGAGCTGGGAGTTGGGTTGAAGTGGTGGGCCGAGAACTGAACCAATCAAAGCCCTTAAAGCTCCTCAGAGCTTCCTCAGAACTTCGCCCAGCCCCAAAACCCTAAACTGCAATCTCCCCAAACACCCCAAAACACCAGGTTTAGGGGTTTAGGGGGTTTAGGGGGTTTAGGGTTGAGGGTTTAGGGAACTAACGAGACTGTGTGACCTCGCCGCTCCGAAGTGCACGCAGGGCTCGCAGCGCACGGCCTTCGCCGGGGCGCTCGACGACTTCCGCAGCTCCGAGGCAACGACCGACCGCCACAGTCATGGCACTTTCCGTCTAGGGCTGAGGTAGTCTAGGGTTTAGAGTTTAGAGGTCGGAGTTGGGGGCTTAGGCTGTTGGTGTGGGGTTTAGTTTCGGATTTGGGGTACATGGGGCTTTGGGCTTCAGAGTTCATCCCCTGATCATTTCTGACGAGGCTCACAAAGCCACCCCACGAATCGCACTGCGGAGCACGATTGCATCACACCGAAAATATGACCTGTTAGGCTACGGGAGAAGACTACAGCGCTGCACCGGCTTCGGAAGGAGAAAGACTACTCTGCATCTGCTGAGTCATGCTCACGGTATGCCGGGTCGATGCTCCCTAGCCGAACCCTCAGCGGATACACTGAACTACCCTTGATGAGGGAGCCGGGGCAGCAGCCAAGAGGCCACGTCGCCGCCGACTCACGACCTGGAGGCACGGTTTCTGCTGTGAGGGAATGCGGGTCGCGGATTTGTGTTTGGGCACCAGTACTTGCAGCACCACAAAAAAGTGAGTGGAGGCCATTTTTCAAAGGGTCTTGAGCTGAGTCCAGGACCATTTCGTCAGGCTTTTGAAGTGACACCTCCTTGAAGTAATTTCGAGGGAGGCACAGCAAATCAAAGCAGTAGCACCTCGGGCTATGTTAGAGAGGCTGCTGTCGCTGTGCTGCTGGAACTGTAGCTGCAGTGGAGCTGAAGATTTCCTTGCGGCATCCTCGATGTAGGAAACGATCCGTCAAACAGCTGCGAGCGGAGCGGCCTAACACGCTGCATGAGACTCAGGGTCCACCGTGGGAGGGAAGACCAGACCCAGGTCAAAAAGCACGATTTGAGTCGCGAGATGCTACCGGCCTGCATGGGCCTGAGCGCCCGCTCAGCCAACCGACTTCAAACAATTCACAGCTTGATGGGCACTCGAGCAGCCAGATCGACGTCTTCGCACGAGCTGAGAAAGGTGCATCGGAAAAGATTAGAGGACTGTTTCTCTGTCAAAGAGATCATGAGTTGCACCCATGCGAAGCTTGTCAAGGCACACGACGGCTCGGGCAACGGCTTCCGAGCAGTCGCGGCAGTGTGTAAGTTGGAACTCTCATTCCTTGGCACCCTCACTCTGGCCGAACTGTGGAAGCGTAAGTCCGCCAGACCCGAAAGTAATCTCAAGCTCCTGGTGCACGGAACTGGCATCACAGATTCTAACAGCGATCGAAGTCTCGTCCTCATCAACCATGCGCTCAGGTGGATGCAGGCCACGCGGCCTGTAGCAGCATCAGACTACAGGCAAACGCAAACCGACCATGTCATCCAAGCTCAGCAAGCCAGCTCTTTTTTCCTTTGTGCTCAACGGCTTCTCAGGCCCGGAACAACTCGGCTCACCTGCCCCGGGCCAAGAACGCTCAACATGGGCTGACAACTCCTATCGTGTCCAGGTCACAAGGCAAGAACGGCTGCAACACTTCAGTACCTCGCCTGCTGCAGCACAGCCTCCGCATCGCAAAGCACTGGCCGCCCGAGCGCCTCCGGTGCCTGCTTCGGCTTCGGAACAGGACGAATCGAAAAGAAAAGACGCGTCAATGTCGCGCCTCCACTGGCGGCCGCCCGGCAGATTCGAAGGCAGCGACCAGGGCCTCGACCGCAGCCCTGGCGCAACGTCGCTCCGACCCGACTGAAATCACGGGACGCGTATCTGGCACCTTTGCTGCGATCGTGGTGACATCGCCGTGCTGTCTTCCAATTGCACCCCCTGCGCTTGCCGCCACTACCCGGCACTACCCCATGCTCATGCAGAGGCTCTCGTGCCTTCCGTCTGGCCAGCAGACGCCAGTTCAGAATGGAGAGCTGGTTGCCAAGCCACAAGACCCACTCATGGAAGAACAGGGGCTCCTCTCAAGTGGGAGAAACCAGAGCTGCGGTGCAGTTCAGTCTCGAACGAGGACTTTGAACTCTTACAAATTTGCTCCCGCATCTCTTCTGCTCGAGGAAAGCCGGCCCACGCCACGAAGCCACGATGGTAGACGTCCGTGACCTTTCATGGCAGATGCCCTATGTCCCAGCCACGAAAGACCTGCAAGTCGCGAAGAGGAGAGTTCATCCGCTGTCTTCCGTCTCAGCCGAGCGACCTCGGAGCCGCTCAAGGATTTGATGCTGCGCTCCCCGGAAGAAGCCGGCGCCTCGAAGAAAAAAGCGTGGCATCCGAATCCCGGCCCTGACTGAGATGCGACCGCGCCTGCTCGGCCTGCTCGGCCTGCTCGGCCTCTTGCTGTGCGTCGTCGAGACCTGGAGCAGGTGAACGGAAGCTTCGACATAAAACTGCTTCAGAAGCTATTTTTTTGCTCTAAGGACGAAGTACCCACATGCGAGCCTTCAGACTGCCGAAGCCGCAGGTTTGCACGGGCCTCCGCAACCTTCGCAACATCCTCCACCCACCTTAGGACCCAAAGAAAGCGTCAAGAAAGCTGCAAGCTCAATGTGAGATGTGTCGCCAAGCAACTGCTCTACAACCCGCAGCGACAGCGGGGAGCAGCGGTCCAAAATGCCGCCGCGGCGGATGACCTGCGAGTGCTCCAACTGGAAAAAGGTGAGGCGTTTTCTCTCACAGCTAACTTCTTGTAGTGATATTTTTCCATCAGGTCCAAGAGTCTGAGGCTGGGAACGGACAAGCAAGGCGGGTTTTCGTGTTCTGCACTTCTTGGGATTAACGAAGATGACCTGGGACCTCGCCTCTAGGAGCTCATCGGCGTCTGCACCCAGCTCCGCAGCTGCAGTGAGCGCCATCTGCACGGAATTCTTGCAGACGATAGGTAAGGGCGTGCTCGGGTCTGAGGTGCAACACGTCAATGGATCAAGATACTCATGGGGCCAACTCTTTCCCTTTGGACTTGGGCTCATGAAATTAGGACTGCAAGTAGCCCCTTTGCAGTTCAGCACCAGGGCCTCCTCAGCAGCATCACCTCAGCACCATAGTAGGTGTGCTCAAACAAAGCTGCAAGAAGGAAGCGTCTGAAGCGCACCCGGCGAAAGCTCGAGGATGACCACGGAGTCCCGCAGTGCGGCTTTAAAGTCCCTGGCACAGGAGCTGGCCAAACCTAGGGCTTCAGCCCTTGAAATTCTTGGCATCCTGACCACATCCCCTCACTTTCGAGCACAAGTCCGCTAAAGTCATGAAGTTGTCCAGGAACTTCCCCTACCCCAACAGACAAAAACAGCCGGGGGAATCCAAAACCTCTGGCGCACTCAGTAAGGCCTCAGCGCCAGGGCAGCCCTGGCCCTGCAGCGGAGGAGGGCAACCGCACGCGCCTGGCCCGGGTGACGTTGCCGGGCTGGGTTAAGAGGGGCCGGGAGCAGCTGTTCAGTTTTATTGATATGACTATTATGACGATTATCATTACTGTTGTTATAAGTATTCTTATTCTTATCATGATTGTTCTTATCGTTAATACTAGTACTATGATTAGGATTTTGATGATGATGATGATGATGATGATGATGATGAAGCATCTCGGCCCGAGCCTT
>CAJNDV010027557.1:0-24241 GCA_905221635.1 Symbiodinium sp. CCMP2456 | reverse complement strand
GTAGTTGTAGTTGTAGTAGTTGTAGTAGTTGCAGGAGTAGTAGTAGTAGTAGTAGCAGCAGCAGCAGCAGGAGTAGTAGTAGTAGTAGTAGTAGTAGTAGTAGTAGTAGTAGTAATGGTTCTAGTTCGGCACGTCGCGCTCCTCTCGGCCCTGGCCCCTGAGTGATGCTGCAGGACTTCCCCAAAGGGAGGGTGCGCAAACGCACCACAAAATCCCTCAGATTTCGGTTTTTCTGTCACTGCCATCCTTCAGCCTGAACGCTCCTCTCCTGCATCCATGGAACCCTAAACTCCCTAAACCAGAAAATCCTAAACACCTCCTTCCCGCACCCAGCCTCGAAGCTTTCGCCGAAGCGCTGGCCGGAGAGGCAAAGGCCTTCCAGTGCTGAAGTGGAGGCCTCGCCTCAGCTCCCGGATCTTCTTCTTTTTTTGAAGGCTGAAGGCTCTTGTTCTCCCTGCTACAGCCGTGTCTTCTAAGGTTTAGAGGTTCCTGCCTGAGTTTGGGGATGGAGAAAGCTCCTAAAAAGACGCTTTCTGAAGTCCCTGATACGCGAGGATTGTATAGGTCCATACGAAGGCCAAGGTGTTTAGTGTCGGGCTTGGTTTCCCGCAGTTTCAGCCATGGCAGCAGAGCCAGAGCTAGCCGACCGTGTTTGGCATCAGTTTGCCCTGCTGCCTTCGGGCAGGGAGAGCTCGGCGGCACCCCCACCAACTTTCCCACATGATGCCCTAGAGATTATTGGAGTACGATACTCCCAGGCAGAATGATGTGCCACACTTCTCGCACTGTCCGGGGGCCAAGCGCGCGGACTGCCAGTCCTGGAGATGCAGCGACCAAACTATGCTGGCAATAGAAGTGAAACCGGAATTGAAGGCCCGAAAGTCTTGTCACAAGCTAGGGCTTCCCGAGAGTCTACGGAAGCACTTAGGACTTAGGAAATTCTTAAAAAGAATAGCAGCAATCGCGAGTGCCATCCAAGGGAGTAAGAGCAGAACCTAGACAAGGAGGGCTCCTCTGCAACCAAGGCCTCCTTCACCGATTCCTGCAGGGTTTGGGTTTTCGGGCTTGGGGCTCCTTGCGGGACAGCATGTGAAACCAGCCTCCACCGCATCCACGAAGGCATTCACCGCCTCTGTGAGAGCCTGCAGTTCTACATAGTTCTACCTCTGTGACGCCTGCTCGAGCTTGCCTGAAATACGGAAACAACAAATGAATATGGTCCGATGCTTTTGGAAGCTGAAGTTTTTCATATCGACGTGCAGACATGAAGATTTCAATGCTTTTTGAACAACCTGTGAGATTCTCTTCAAGTCTTGTGCGCTCGGTGGATCTGCAGCCTCTTTGACTTAAAGTCGACATTGTGCCTACAACTTTTGCCTCCAGCCCGTCGCCACAATATCACACGAACTCCGCAAGAGCCTGAAACGCTTCGATTCGCGGGGCAGGCTGCGGTGCCTGCCAGCCCATGCGACAAACGAAGCAGCAACACTTCGCCCTTTCGTTCGACTTGAAAGCAACATCCCCGATGCCTGATAGCAGCGCCAGGTCGATACTGGAACAGTCACGGACTCCTTCAATGGAAATCTCTGTTGCGCTAACCTACCGGAGAAGAGAGCCACTTGCTGCTCCGTGGGAAGACCGTAGAGAGCCACCCCTTCTGGCGACAGCAGCAGCCAGCCATGTCGAGCCTTGTGGCAACGAACACTGTGACAGCCCGAGGCTCTGCCCACACACGGCGAGTTCATTTTTGGCAAAGGCGCTCTCCCCTTGTTCAGCTGCTCGTCTCGCAGAATGCGGAAGCCTCCGAAAAAGCCACAAAAGTGTGGATGACAGAGAAGACGAGGCTGCCGAGCTGCCCTACCCAAAAACTGGCCTGGCTGAGAGATGTTGTGGAACACGGGCGCGCCAAACTTCTCTTTGGAAGTTACCTGCAGCTTGATACAGATTCCACAACCTTCCGTATCTGTCACCACTTTGTGAAGATGCTGTCGCAGCACTGGCCTGGTAAACGCCGTTGGCCGCCTGCGCAGCTGTTGCAGGGGCCGCGAGACGCACGTTCCGGCTTCTTAGCTTCAAGAAAATCTATGCAAGCAGAAACCTCCAGCCCTGCGGCAGCTAGGCGCAAGGCGGCGATGCCTGGATTCCACAAACATCGGAGCCTTCTGCCATGCAATGCACCCATGTATTGCACCAGTATGCTTGAACATGTCAGTGTGCATGTGTAGCGTGTATTGTGCGCTGCAGGATCGCGCAGCTGTCGCAACAGCAGGTATTCACCACATCCCATGCAGAAAGCCAACCCGGACGGAGCAGCACCCCAGTAAAAGCAACCAGCATGCACCCCCATGACAGGAACTGCCTGCCCTGGGCGCATCGTCGAAGCCCCTGGGCAGCCGCCCCGGGCCGTAGCCTCCGAGTCTCCAGTCGGCCCGCCCCAAAAACCCCTGAAGGCTCGCCTGTGCTCGGGGAACCCTTAGCGTATGAGGCCTATTGTGGATTGTGTAACACATCGGAGTCGAATGGGAACGTTCCAGCAAGGACTGATGCAGTGCTTACCAATACTCCTTTGAAGCCAATCCCGATTTACTAGGACAGACCCCCCTGTCAGAGTGAGATCCTCAAAAAAGGGCGCTGCCACGCTGAGCCCAAGCCAAAGTACACGCCAGATATTCCGGACCCAAACTTTGGACATGTCGGAAGCTGACTGGCCCTGGGGTTGTCGGGCTCGTACAGCAGGTCACACTCGGTGCTTGGCAGGATCCGCCTTGTCTCGCTCGTTCCCGGGCGTCCGCATAATCCCGGATGGGCGCTTGGAGCATGCCCGCCGCATGCAAATGTGACTGAATCTTCGGATGTTCAGGGCTGGGGGCTTTGGGCAGTCGCAATTCAGGATTGGCTTCTTGCTTCCTCATGGTCCGGGTGGTTTGCGCCGAAGTGTCCTGTCTACGAACGGCTTTGTGCACATGAGTGTCAGTCTCTTGAGAAGTCCCTTGCTGCTGGTGCGTCTCTCTCCTCTCCAGATTTGCAGGTTTTTGGACACGAGCGCAGCAAGTCGCTCCGTAAATCGCTCCATGCTTCGAGATTGCACGCTGGGCCGAGCCGTCGCGCCTGTTTCCAGTTTCCGAAGCCTCCCCTGGCCAGAGTCAAGCCGAGTCACTTCGCAAAGATTGAGGTCCCTTCCCTGAACACTGTGGGCCAAGAACGAAGGCTGCTGCCTCCAGCTCCCTCCGCTTCTTTGCCGCTGTTCTCTGGGCCTTTCTCTGGCCGCTGCCTAGAAGCTAGGAGGGCACCACAGATGCTTTCAGCTGGGACATGCTCTAGATCTGTGCGTTCTGCTGAGGCGTGAGCGCCGGCATCTCCGCTCTCTGCTTGGAGTTATTCCTCGAGGGTGCCTGCATCAAATGCTCGCGAAAGGCGACATGGTAGCAGGGTTCAAGCGGTAGATGTGACAGCTGCATCGCAACGGGGAGCCCTTGTATCTTACTTCTGCCAAGGCTACCATCTTGCCTCACTGGCACAGAGAGATGGGCGGCGGCTTCGAGGAGTGATCTGCACGGGATACGACGACACGAAGGCTCGCACCAAACTGCTGTCCACTGTACCCACTTCCTTTGTTCTCTCCTGGTCCTAGCATCCGCTTGGGCTTCCACTGAAGTAGATCGTGCAGAGATGCAGGTGGCAAACGACCTGGAAAAACCACGTGTTCAGACTGAACAAGCACCAGCGCATGCCAGCGCCAGAAGCTCGCAGAGCCCACCTGGCTGAGCTTGGAGAGGGCGGCGTGGCGCCTTCAGCCATCGGCCTGAGCCCACGGAAGCTGCGCAGAGACAGTATGGGCCAATGGACGGTTGCTGCCTGGCCAAATGCAGCGGCAGTGCCGGAGGTGAGGTGTCCCTCGCACAGGCCACGGTGTGGCTGAAGAGCGAGTCTTCGGCTTTTTCGCGGCCTGCTTGCGCCCCTGCCGGCCCTGGCGATGCCGTTGGCAGCCTGCGCTGCAGTTCTACCAGACCAGAAAGCTGAACTTACTGAACTTCCCCCACCTTGCTGGGAGGGCTCTCGTGCAGCAGACAGCGGTGGAGCACCTGGGCGCTGCCGCACGGATGCCCCAAGCCAAGCCCAAGAAGCGCAAGCCTGGCCCAGGTGCCTGCTGACGAACGGAAAGCTCTGTCTGCCACTCCTCCACGGGGTTGTGCCAGGTGCCTCCGACGACAAAACTGGAAGCCGAGGAACGGAAGGAACGGAAGGAACGACTCAGAGGCCGAAGCTGACACCCTGCTCCGCGTGGTAGAAGTACTCGCCGTCTTCGGCGGCATAGGGCCTGGCAACACTCCAAGAGTCCCCACATGCCGGGTCCCGTCTCGAAGCATCGCAGAGGAGCGGCCCACTCCATCCATCCAGGGCCGCCGAAGCTCGGTCGTGGCAACTTTGGAGGTGCGTCTGAACCTGCACCGCAAGGCGCAAGTCTCGTAGTACGACGATCTTCGAGCAAAAAAGGGCCCCGGCGGCTTCCACCACCGAGGCTTCGGGCGGATCCAGCCTCCTGGGAAGTTCCCAACAAAAGCCTGGCTTGGCCCTCTGCTTCCCTGGCCCTAGCCCGAGCTACGACGCTAAGAGTGTAAAAGCACTGCCTCCAGTCTAGCTCGGTTCGCTGCCTGACTGACTTGATGAGATGGATCAGGTCCCGGAAGACCTCGTCCTGTTCTTGCTACTGGTAGCTTGGCGAGGCTTCTGAGATTGAATTGCCGTGCCGATTCCAACAAGGTCGGGTCCATGGGATGATTCCAGCTGCTTTGCTGTGTCACCTGGCGTGCAGCACGACGGCAGCTCTAGAAGCTTCCTGCCTGGAACGGCTCTACATGCGACGCTTCCACCGCAGAGAGCACCTGGTTGAAGAAGTAAATCCGTCGCTCCTGGTCCAGGTGTTCGGACCAGCTTGCCGGTAGCGGAGCTTCAAAGGCCTGAGACATGGAGAGCACAGAGAGTGCTTAGCCGGCATAGCCAAGGCTCAGTGAGATCTCTTCCCAGCCTCCCTAGCAACCCAGACCAGGTCGACATCCTTCTCAAGCTCCACGCCGAGGCTCTTTGCGTACCTTTTGGCTTCGTGAAGAACGACCCTTCTGAGTACGAACGCAAAGCTCCTTGAGGCCGTGGCTCCTTGAAGTCCGCCTCAGAGGCCTCCGAAGTCTGAGCTGCGATATCGACACCTCCGCAAGAAAATCGGCAGCTCAACTCCTTACGACCCGGGATTGTCGGGGCCAACCTCTCATGCAGAGCAACAATGTACACTTGCATGCTGCGCACACGCGCAGATCCACCTAGGACAAAAGCATCTACTATCAGATCATAGAAAACTCGAGAGAAAAGCGATGATGACCAAAATGCTGGTGTGCTTGCATGCAGGCTGCATACCCACGTACACCTATACATCTACAGATGCATATACATGTACGTATGCATGTACGTGTACATGTACGCATACGTGGTCATACCATGCATACACCTGCTACACATATTCATATCCACATGCAAATTTATATACATGTACACATATACATGTTTATTCTACACGTGCACATCTACATTTGCACATATACATGCACAGATTCAGCTACAGATACAGATACTTATGCTGTGTATACATAGCAAGCAAGCAAGCAAGCAAGCAAGCAAGCAAGCAAGCAAGCAAGCAAGCAAGCAAGCAAGCAAGCAAGCAAACACATACATACATACATACATACATACATACATACATACATACATACATACATACATGCACACATACGTTCTACATATATGCATATACATATATATGGACATGTACATTCACCCACATGCACATATACACGTATACAGTATACATGTTCCCATAATGCATGCACACACACAAAGAAACGTACAGACGCATGCATATGGCAATGTAAACACACCTGTGTGTAATCCACGTGCATGTAATGCATACACAGATATATACATGTTGCAGGCCCACAAAATGTATCCATGCTTCTGTCTGGCATGTGCGCATGTGCACGCGACGTGTTTTTGCGTGCACCTTGGGCGGGACCAGCAGCAAAGGAGAGGGAGGGAGAGTGCTGCCATCCCCTCGCAGGTAGCCTTCGGACTCACTGCTGAAGCCGAGATCCCCCAGTCCGCCTTCAGTCCTCGGTGACGTGAAACTCTGAAGGGCCGGAGCCCTTGTGCTGTGTTACTTTCTGCAGTGAGACCGGGTCGCTGGGGCTCGCACATACCCAGCACCAAACATGGCCCTGTGCCTGCCGAGGCGTGCTCTGACTCCCAACTTCTGACTTCACGTGCTGCGCTGGCGTAGCACCAAGCCAGTGGCAGCACACCCTACCGGGGGTAACCATGTTTGTTCGAGGATTGAACAGCTTCTGACCAGGCCTGGAAGCAGAAAGGAAAGGCGCCATGCACATGGTCATTGGCAAACAGTTGCTCACCAGTGAACGGTCTCCTTCAGGACCGGAGTGGTCTTGTTTCACTGCTGTGGGCAAATATCTCACACACCTGCGTGGGCTTCCAAACTACGTCGCGGTTTGTGAATGCAGCTTGGCAATGCTTTCACTCAGAGTCGTTGTTGTGTTTGCTCGCTAGGTTTGGCTCGAAACATGTTCGCTGCGAAACGAAGATTAGCAAATTTAGCAAGCGAGCATGCAGACATGCATGCACAGGAACAGGCATGAGATACTCAAAACATCTCAAAACATACTTCTGTTCAAGCCATCTCGCAGACATCTGTCTGAGGTCTCTGCGCGCTCAGCTTCCTGAATGCGCGCGATCAAGCAAAGCCGCCAACGCCTTATGTTACAAGACTGCCCCGGGTTGAATAGCTATCTGTCTGAGCGTGTCCCGATAATCATGATTGCTGCCAACCAGTACTCTTGTACTTGCAACATAAAGCGTGGTGAGAGAACCTGCATTGTTGTGCAGGACCAGCTTGTGCGACTACAACGCGCGGCACCAGCCACCGACAGCAGGAGGTGCTCCACACCCTGCGGTACTTCACATGCTACAAGCTCTGGATACTACATCCTATAGTATGTATATAGTTTCTAGTATATAGTATATATATATATATATATAGTCTGCAGAAACAAGGTGTGGACCTGGTGTGGACCTATCGGCGCACCGGGCCGCGGCTATCTTTGGACTACAGGCCATGTTAGACGATTTGCCCGGCATGAAGAGAAGAGCTGCAAACTGGCTTGCAAGCTCGCCACCACGGCCGGGTCGCTCCCAATTATTGTCTCAAAGTCTCCAGAAAGCGAGATTTACGGTGCCATTGTGGTTACGTGCTCTCATTATTCACAAGCAAACCAGTCTGCTCTCGCTTCCCGGTCGACACTGAGAACTTCTTGCACCTTGGGAAAGCCCGGCACGCTTGAAGCGACAAATCAGCTGCATTTCCGTGTGGAAGGCGCTGCTAGAGTAGTTGCTTGGTTTTAATGCGGCATCAAGCGTGCCACCCTGCGCCAGCCGCCGAGGGCGTTTCCAAATCCTATCGACAACCTTTACAAGCTTACGATTATGCAGAAATTCTCACCCCAGGGCGCGGCCGCGCCGCTGCGTCATCTGGGGTACTTGGTCGGGAGGATACCTGAGAATTCGGTTCCCCGTTGGCGGACATGCAAGACTGATGAATCCTAGTCGGCAGCATCCGGGCATGCCCGTTCCCCACTTCAACAACATGTTGGGATGCCGTGAGACATGTCTGTCGAGACAGGCACAGGCCAAGGACAGAGAGAGACGCAGAGAGACAAGGAGAGCGAAAAAGGTTGACGTTTGATCGCAGAACAGATATCCCTTGAGCTGCATGGAAAGACCCTGGAGGGAAAAAGGCTGTAATGAATCTTGTTCGACGGTTTCCGCCCCATAGGGACTCCCTAGGGGCCCATTCACTGCTTTTGGAGCAATGGAAACCAGGCTAGGTTCGGAAGAGGTGCGACGGAACCTTGTGTGGAAGCTCTGAGCAAGGACCTCGCAGGCAGAAGAATCGCAGTCGCTGCACCATACTACGCCCATGCTCACCGAAGGCAAGCCTGGAGAGCTACGTCCCCCACCTGCCTGAATTTGGCGAAAGTGAGACCGTCGGCTCTTCCTGGCCTCCAGCTGTCTTTCGCCCTGTACTGGTCTGCTCCTGAGTTTGTATGGCAGGGCACAACAGCGCCTGAGTCATCCTGCCGTCCTGCAGACGAGCATCCAGCTTCAAGGCCACGGGCTTGGCATGCAGCTTCTCTTCCGTAGAGAAAAGCTTGCCCGCTTCCTTGCTTCTGTGCATGAGGCTGATAAGGACGATGCCGGACATCGCGTAGTGGACCGACAAGCCGCAGAGGACGCACTTCCAGCCCCAGAGGGCCGCGTTTCTGCTGAACATGGGACCTGCAAGGATGCCGGCAAACTTGCTGAAGACGTTCCCTATCGCGAAGAGCTCGCTGGCCCTGGTGTGGGCGACGTCGTGAAACAACGCCGTGAGCCCGGAAGTTTGGAAGCCATGGGTGCCCATCCAGAGAGTCAGCAGGATGGAGACGCTGAAACGGCTCTCCGAACTGCAGATGGTCACCAGGCACAGAGCAGGCAGCGCAGTGCCCAAGAGCCTGGCTGAGTGAAATCTTACGGAACAAGGCTGAGGAAGACAATCAAGGCTGTGCCGGGAGGGACTGAGTGGGTCTACCTCGCTGCAATCTTTGCTAGGGGTGCTAGAAAAGGACGCCTCGAGCATTGGCTGAGGTGCAGACTGCATGAGCATCCGGCAGCGGTGTGTTGGCCAGGATTTGGCCAGCCGATCGGCCAGGATGCCACTGAGAACGCAGCACACCGAGTTGCAGAGCGGGGCGGCGGCTGTAAGCCACGCAAGATCGGACACCTGCGCCCCATAGGCTTCCACGAAGAGGCTGGGCACGAAGCTGTAGAGGAAGGCATTGGCGACACCGGAAGCGTACATGGCGAAATAAATCGCGAGGATTAGGGGCTCCTTGGACCAGACAAGCAGCTCCTCCCAGTCCGCGGTTTCAGCCACGAGGGCCTCGCATCCGGAGTGCATGAAAGGAGACTCTCTCTCTCTTTCTTTCGCCAGGGCTAGGGGCAAGAGGATTGCTCCCCTTACCCGNNCGTTGTGGAGGGGGTGGAGAGACGAAACTGCACCACCAAGGCAACTAGGCCAGTTCACTCTCTCTCTCTCTCTCTCTCTCTCTGTGTCTGAAAGAACGACGGACAACGACTGCCTTCGCTTTGGGCCGAGAGCTCGGAAGCATACGGATGGCAACAGCAGTGGCGCCGCCAAGGACTGCAAACAGCACGAACCTTTGCTGGTACCCACAAACAGTAAAAGGTGCAACTTCTAAGCAACAAAAATACGCGCTCAGCGCTCGCCTGCAAAGCCACGTGACGGAGTTGGCCAGCCGCAGAAATCGACGAGCTGAGGAGTGATGAAGTTGCCTCTTCACAGCACTTCGACCTAACCTCTGGACAGGAAAGCTCGGCGCGAAACAGATGAAACGCGTCTCCCCCCTCCAGGGTCCAGAAACAATCCTGCATCCTGCAGTATCCCTCCCCAGTCCCAGTGCAGCCGCAGACGCTAATCATCGCTCCCATGGCTGATGCACTGACGATCCTCAGCAGATTCGTCAGAACAGCGAGACGACGTGATCCGGATCATGAAAGCCTTCCAAGGCTCAAGCTCACGGCCAAGCCCTTCTCTGTGGCTGGCACGGCCTCCGCCAGGAGTGCGTGCGCGGCCGGGTAGCCGAGGCCGCAGCCTCCGCTCTTCGCGAAAGAGAAGGGGGCCCGCACCAGCGTGCTAAAGTTATGTCCTTTTAGTTGCCCCATCTCTGAGCTCGCGACAGAATCCGAACGGCAACTTCAGCAGCAGAAGCCCAAGCATCGGCCCCTGCACAGCTAGCGGAACCTGAAGCTCGCTGACACGGGATCTCGAGATGTCGCCAGTCTCCGACGCTCAGTGGGCATCATGACACATCATGGCAGCCGGGTTGCCAGTAGCAGCACTGCAGCCCAGGCAGCTGTGCCCAAGCTCAGCAGCTGTTGCCCACTGTAGCGCTGCACGAGCGGCTTGGCTGCCAGCTGCGCCACCAAGTCCCCGGCAAAGAAGGCACTGGCAGAAGCCCCCACAAGCTCCGAGGCGGAACAGTGCGAGTCACTGCAGATCACGTGGGACACCACCGGCAGCACAGAGCGAGAGCCGTAGTTGGCTGCAAGGGCACAAATGGCCAGTAGGGTCGGCAGCGAGGGCTTCCCCATAGTGGGATTGCTATAGGTCGAAGCGCCGCAGCTTCATTTAGAGACCGACTGCTTTGAGCCCGCGCTGCACATGAATTGACGAAGTGGAAGAAGCAACTCCAACCAACCTGGCAGGAGCAATGCAGCAATGAACGCTTGGACAGTCCAGGCCCGTATCACCTTTTGCCACTGAAACGATTGGCATTTGGCCAAACATCGCGTGAACCCGGACTCTGTCTCCCAGCCGGCACCGGCAGAGACCACTGTGCGTGGTGACAAGAAGGTCGTACTCTTGGCCAACAACAGCTTCCCATGCTGGGATAACCATGTCAGGGTGCACATCATGAGAGCCAGCAGGTGCGAGTTCGAAGAACATGCTGCCGGGATCCTTGGTCACGATGTCACGGAATCCACAAAGTCGGGATGCTCACCACTTTGGGAAGCAAATCGGCCAACAGTTGCTAGAAAATGCAAGGCTCTAACAGGTAGGTCCAGACGCCAAAGGGCAATTCTGGGAACAAGTTGATTCCGATATAGCCTTCGTCGCTGGTGTAAAGCCTTATATGCAACATAAGCTCGCCCGCAGAGTCCAAGTACACAACACGAGCGACTCAGAAGCTGAAGCAGACATTGCTCAAGCCAGTGGTTTACCTTCAACTACCTTGCATCTAGGCACGGGCCGTAGATGGGCACCTCGCCAACCGCTTCCTTCAATGACTCATCGAGCGAAGCTTCTCCAGTGATGACGACGACCTCCCGAGGCAGATCACGGGTGGTTGTCGAAATGGTCCCCTTTTGGGTCCTTATAATAATACGGCACCTATTATTTAAAGTACCCCAAATGGGACCCTAATTTAGAGAACTACCCATGCAAAAAACTAGGCTCGATTGCTTCGTTTGCCCGCCCTACTTAGGAGTCCTTCGATAGCCCAAGGCTCGAGTGAACTTAGTTCTGCTGCATGGTCCGAAGCAAGATCGCACGTGTCGTGGCGTTGAAGTTATCGAGAGCACACATGACAGACTCGCGGCAACCCTCTTATGTATCTGTTGCCGACAATTCCTCACCTTCAGCCGCGGCCACAGATCGGATGCGACCGCACTGGTCTTCAGCATCCTGTCCTTGGGCATAGCATCATGTCGACCCTTCTCGGAAGCATTCCGCAAAGATGCAAGGACCCTGAATTTCACTGAATGCACGGCTGGCAGACTTCCTGAGGCCGAAATCTGAGGCCTCACCTCCACTCCTACTGGTCCAAGCATGTCCAAGCATCCACCTCTCGGGACCGATGTCCATCCGGGCCAGAGAGCCTCGGCCATGCCCTCGAAGAACCTAAACCGTGAACCCCAAGTTTACAAATCAAAGGGAGAAGCCCGCTGCCTCTGGCCACTAGCCCGCCCACCTCGTCCGCTTAGCCACCCCAAAAAAAACCTCTGATGCCTCCGACCGCGCGGCGCCACATCAAGCGCCGCGCGGAGTTTCGGCTCTGGCGCTGCCTCGGGCAGCTGCCGATCCCAGAGATGGCCTCAAACTCGAAACCGCCTAAACCCCAAACCCTGAGACCCCAAACCCTGAAACCCTAAACGGCTTGAGAATCGGGCTCAGGGTTCATGGCTTGGGGTTAGAGCTCTCCTGCTGGATGCTCCCAGGCGGCCGTTGCGCATGTCCTGCACGAGGTGGCGGCGGTTCTCCTTGGCGGCCTGCAGCAGCCTTCGTACGCCCCATGCCGAACCAGACTGGATGATGCCGAGCGCAGGGTCTTTCAGGGCGAAGAGCGCATGAACATAAAGCCTGTCTGCATCGCTGAGATCGTAGGCCTCCAGGGGGCTGGCAAGGACGAAGGAGAGCCTCTGACTGGCCATCTCGGAGAGGCCCAACAGGAGCAGCACGTCCCGCACCGAGCTCAGAACAGCCGCGCGCTGCAGCTCGTCGAGAGACTCGGGGAAAAACTGTGCCAGGACAGCAAAGGACGTCAGCACGGCCCTGTAAAAGAAAATTCGCCTCATCTCCTCGTGGCCGCTTTTGGTTTGGGCCAGTTCCCCTTCATTGTGGAAGGGTCCACCCTTGTTGTAGTCACCACGGCAAGTGATGGGTTGGCTCTCTCGAAACAGGTTGTAAGTCGCAACTCCTCCGCAAGCTCATGCTGATTCAAAAGCTCGAAATTAAACCCTCCTTCTGCTCAAACCATTTCAAAGCCTGCTCCTTGCAAGTGACGCCTTTCTTCGACGGTTGCCATGGTTGTGTCTTGGCCCTGGTGTCGTTGGAGGATCTCCGTCAAGAGCCGCCGCTGCACCTTTCCGCGCAACGAAGGCTCGAGACCCCTGCGGCTCGGAGCATCACTACCAATGCGATAGCGACAGCGTCAGTAAAATTCCATCACTTACCGTAAGCAGCTCCAGGCGAGCAGTGTGGAACCCTAAAAGTATGATGCGATCACCACCATCACCATCATCCTCACCATCATCGTCACCATCATCATCATCATCGTCGTCATCATCATCATCATCACCGTCATCATCAATATGATCATGATGATCCCGCCCATCGTCACCATCATCGTCAGCAGCAGCATTGTGATATTGCAATTTCGGGGAGGGCGCGAGCCGAATGGCAGCACCCTACCATCAAGTTGTAGGATCCCTACGGCACCTCAGCTCACGTGACAAGGCTCTTGCATTCCGGCCTCCTCACCTCTCTCTGCCTCGCGGCGGAGGCGCAGGAGCTGCCGCCTTCCATAGGCCGCCAGAAACCAAGAGCTGAAGTACCTCAGCCGAGCTCCACGGTGCAAACAGCTGCAAACCTTTGAAGCAGCTTGCAGTTGCCTTGTGAGCGAAGTCGCCCTTCTTTAGCTGAGAAGCTGCGTAAGTGCAGAGGGCCAGGTATGGCGCACGGACCACTCTCGAGTGCCGATGTCATACAGCCAGAAGGCTGCCACCGCCGCGCCACCAGCATGGCAGAGGCGCGAGAGTTGAACAGGCATCCTGTTTCAAGAACGCTTCCATCTGCTTCATCCAGAGACACTCCAAGTCTGCATCTGTGCATGGGGCCACAGCTACTTCTACCAATGGCACCGTGGACGAGTAGCATGCAAAGCACCTGTATTGTGAATCGCTTCGGCGAGTCAACTCCACACTTTGCAGCTTCTGCATCTGCAGTCACAGGCACGCCCGCGAAAACTGCGCCTTTTCAGTACTCCTCGCAGCTTCACTGTCCGCTCTCATCCAGCAACGCGCTTGCCTGTTCAGAGAGGACATCAAGGAGTTGCACCGTTCTTGCGAGCTGCTCTGGTCCCACAAAAAGCCACGGTATCGGAACTGAACTTCCTTTGCCGTACCCTCAGGATTCAACTGTTTCGAGAACAGAAGCACAAGCGTCCGCGAGGGCCCGGCGATGGATTTCTGATGAGTCTGTGCTGTGCTGACCTGTGGCCAAACGCCCTCACGGGATCAAAACTCTCGTGACCCGTCGGAAGATGACACCTTTGCGGTGTGACACCCCTTCCAGAAGGCCCGGGCTCGTCGATGTCGCATCTGCTGCATAACCTTCAGCACCGAGGCGCTCATGTCAGCCTGCCAGAAAACATCTCTCCATTCTTGGACCTTTTGCAAAGCCAGAATGGCAACGAGACAATTCTCATGCTCGCCACAATACAGATAATACAGTAGCAACAACGACAGCAAGAACTGAAAAATAGCACCAGCACTCGTCGCAGCATAAGAATCACAGTTGCAACACGTCAACCTGACAACATTGCTCATGAAAGTCATCGTTTCTGACAGCGCCTTCGTGGCCGCCTCGAGTACCTGTAGACTTCCAGAGAGTGCCACTTTTCAGGGATCCCTTCGCTTGGAGCTTCGCGCTTAGAGCTTAGGGCTGTTGTGTGTAGTGCGTGGGGTTCAAGGTCTAGTTTGTGGCCAGAAAACTATGCAGAATTGGGGATGGTGGTACGAAGCAGGCTGTTGATAGTAAGTACAAAATTGCTCTCCGCCTGCTAAAATGTTCATCAGTTCTCTAGTTCTCTGGAGAAAGAGCAAGGTCAGGGGAGGTCTGGGGCCTGCGTAATGCCTGTGGCCCTGTTTGTTGCAAGGGAGAACTTCCGAAAATGTGTCGTTCACCTCGGCACAAGACACAATGTGCCGCACATCTGGAATCTGGGCTCGGCACATTGTTGTACAAGGTTGCCTTCAGGTTCGCATCCAGACCTGAATAAGGAAGAAGTATCACCACTACCACTACCTCTAAACGGATCGCTAAATGCCACTAAACCTACCACTACTACAACCACTACTACTCTTAGCACCGCGACCATCACCACCACCAAGACGATTAACTTGAATGAAGGTAAATGAAGACAAATAACACTAGCAAAGACAACTACAGACAACTAACATCTGCTAGAAGCACGTAAAACAGAATTGAAAAAACAGATGCATACAAACAAAACAAATACAAGCAAACTAAAGTAAAACATAGTAGCTGGAAAAAGCACACCTGAAACTGCTTCTGCTGCTGCTGCTGCTGCTGCTGCTGCTGCTGCTGCTGCTGCTGCTGCTGCTGCTGCGGCTGCCGCTGCCGCTGCCGCTGTCGCCGCCGCTGCTGCTGCTGCTGCTGCTGCTACTGCTACTGCTACTGCTACTGCTACTGCTACTGCTACTGCTACTGCTACTGGGACTACGACTAGGACGACGACAACGACTACCTATGAATGCCACTGCACCACTACCACTACCACTGCTAGTACGACTAAATCTTTTTCGAATCGCAGACACTCCAGATGTCCAGCGCCCGTATTCAAACATGTAGTCCAGCCATCCTCTGGACAGCAGATAAGAACGACATGACACGCCAGTACTTGCAGATTTGCATGTCCTTCAGCATCCGAGCAGAAGCTCCAAGCTACGCTGCATGAGTTACTACTTCTATTACTGCAATTGCTGCTGCTGCTGCCGCTCCTACCTCTCCTGCTGCTATGTGTCCTCCTCCGGGAGCAGTACTGGTGCTGGAAAGCTAGTGCCGATACTCGTCCAAGTTTTGGGCCTTGTTGTAGTAGCCGTGGTGCGACTATTAAAGTAGCGGTCATTCCGTTTCTCTTGACACTGAGTCCGCCGTCTTTTGTGGCGATGCCACTTGCAGGGTCGAGTAGGAGCCTGGCAGTCATCAGCCTCATCGAGCAAGGATATGGCCCGGCCCACAGTCTCCTTCAAGGCTCGCGACCAGAGAGCTCCAGTAATGTATTGTAGCACACCCATATCCAAAAGTATGAACAACAATACATATACATATTTACCTAAACATGGACATAGACATAAATAAACACGTAGACTCACACATACATACACACGCACACGTACATGCATACATACATACATACATACATACATACATACATACATGCATGCATGCATGCATGCATGCATGCATGCATGCATGCATGCATGCCGGAATATATGTGTTTGTGTGTTGGTCTTTCTGTGTGTGTGCATGCATATGTAATAACAATATTAATAAATACGAACAAGAAAAGAAGAAGCATGATCATAAGAAACAAGACTTGCAATACAGGGACGAGAAGAAGAACCAGAACAGCAATAATGGTACTGAACATTTTCAGTACCAACAATAATGGCAATGATGACTGTAAAGCAACAGTATTGCCAAATGAATGCCCGGAGTGAATCCTGGCACGGCGAATCGCTCACCCAGCCTCTTTGGTGCTCACCCCGGCTTTGCAAAAGGCCTTGACCTCAGGTATGAAACGACTTCACGAAAACCTAACAGTCATCACCCCAACCTGAATCCCCAAAAAGACTTCTTCCTGGCCGCTATCTGCCCTAACAAAGACTTTGTCGCCAGAAGGCCAGGATCGAGCATGTGAACTTGTCCGGCTTGTAGCCATGTTGTCGCATCTCCTCCACGTGAACATGAACCTACGCCCAGCTGATGCCCTCCAGCGATGAGCTGACGTTTGGGTGTCGCCTAAAGCTCCATTCGATTGCGCTGGGTGAAGCTTTGTTGAAATTTCTGAACTTCTCGTCGGAAACCCGTCTCCAGATTTTCGGGACCCAAGAATGCCGTGTCTCACAAAGCTACTGGTACGAGTAGTGATGTACGAAGCGTCAGCGCTCAAATCGCAGCCTGCTGTCGGCTCCAAGCTTCTTCGGGCCGCCCCGCGCGCACGGCGGCATCCATGATCTGGGCATCGCAGGGGGCAAAGGTCTGAGGTCCAGGCGACCAGAACCCAAAGAGATACGTTTGAGCAGCCGACCGTGTTGAAGCTGATCGCGTTGGGAGAAATCCGGCGGGCCTTCATTCTCTGCATCACCTGCACGGATCCGAGGATCGGGAAGGACGAACACGGTTGTTACCGAATGTTACCGAGGCCTGGTCGTCGTGAAATCGAGTGCATACATGCTGACAACACGACAGTCGCAGGCACCGGGAAGCCTCGCAAGCTGCGTCGTAGTTGGCCCGTTGTGTAAACGCCTTGATGAGGGTGTTGTAGGACACGACCTTACTTGGATGCTCCCGACGCCACTGAAAGCCACTGAAAACCGGTCTGCATCTCGGTGCCCAACGTCTGCAACCGATGGCTTCATCTGCTCTGCCTGTGCAGCTTTTGGGAATACTTCAAGCTTCCGCGATTGTGCAGACCAGCCTCAGTCAGAAGCTCCAAGACTTCGTCCACCTAGGAAGGCCAAAACTTGAAGCACCTCTTCTAGTGGGGAGTCGCAGGGCGTCGCAGAGCATCGCAGAGCTGCGACCCCAACCTTGTCCGCGGCAACCCCTGTAGAGAGTGTGACGTTCAACGCGAGGCTGTCAACGGAAACGCCTAGCCAAAGCCACGAAAGTCACTTGCGCCCCCTATCTCCTCATCTGAGCCCTTCGGGCCCTTGAGGGTGACTTCATGCCTCGGCCTGGCCTCGGCTCCTCATGTCCCGGATGGTGGCCAAGGCGCTGGGCCTTGGGGGCTCGAGCTGCGCCCGCTCGCCCAAAGGGGCCACGAATGCTCTCAGCAGGCTGCCAGTCTTGTCGCTTGTTGTGAACCCCCAGGATCGTCATGTAGGCGCCTCAGGCAGGGTCCGGGTTCAACAATGCAGAGAATTGCAGAGACGCAGAAGCTGAACCACCGAACCGCTGGGATCAGGATGCTTCTCGCGCTCGATGCAGAGGTTCACCGCGAATTGCATTGGCCATGCATTCAGGGTGCTCGGAGTCTCGCTATTGAATTCAAGGACCCTTCCATGGGATTCGACAGACCATGGCCAGTGCTGGTGACTGGCGGAGCCTACGAGCACCAACAGACTTGCAAGTATTGAAAAAGAGCGGTACTAGTAGCTGCTTCAGGACCCTGCACTGGATCAAGGAACTGAGACGACCCAGACAACCACTTGAAACCAAAACTTTAGCGACATGGGCATTGCCTATCTTGACACAGTATGCCGGTTTTCTCAGACTTTGCAGCCTTCGACTTCCAAGCCTGAACCTGCACGAATTATTACTTACTGCAGCCTCTGCGAACACTCCGTGCTTGCAGCTGCCATCTGTCGTCCGAGCCAGACCGTTTCAGTCTTTACGACGGCATGATATGGCTCACTGCTCTTTGAGAAAGGTGCAAATGCACCGGCCGCCTCCAGCTGAAATCATCTTCGGGCCGAGGGTCTTTGCGCACCTCAAGCAACTCCCACTACCGCCTGCAAGGGCGAACCACCCACCTGCAATGCCTCTTCCAGCTGCGACGATGCTAGCAGGCTTGCCTAGGCACAGCGACGTCGAGACGAGACGCACAACTGGGATCAAGTGGGGAGTTTGCGCAAGCTAATATACTACTAGTAGGATTGCTGTTCTACAGCGATGCTTGAGACTGCAAAAACAAGAAGCGAACAAGACAAAGTCTTGTCTGGCAGATCTAAAGCCAGAAGAGATCCTTGCAAAGGCATCGAAAGAAAGACGTGGAGCATTCATACCTGCAGCCTGTGCATGCTCCAACTGGGGGTCCCCGAAACCTTGGGGACGACACCAGCAGCCGCTTCGCCGAGACGAGGGCCTGCTCCTAAATCGGAGCAACAGTGCTGGCTAAGCACGGCTATGTTGAGGTGATGGAGCTCCTGAACTTTCGATTCTTGCTGTGCAGTGTATAGACGGTTATGTCTATCTGAACGGTGACGACCCACGTGATAACGAAGACGGTGATGACACTGATGCTGATGTGAAGATGCGGGTGGTGATAAGCATGCTGATGGTCAGTCAGTCAGTCAGTCAGTCAGTCAGTCAGTCAGTCAGTCAACCAACCAACCAACCAACCAACCAACCAACCAACCAACCAACCACCCAAGCAAGCAAGCAAGCAAGCAAGCAAGCAAGCGATCATCATCATCACCGTATCATCATCAATTATCATCATCACCACCATCATCATCACCCTCCCGACGTGGCCACGATCGTGGTCGCTGTCACGACGGTCGTCTCAAATGCATCACGGCGCTGTATTCTACTGCTCGTCGTTACGGCAGAAGCCTTTCAGAGGCTTTAACTAGCCAGGCTTAACTCTGAAGAACTCCCCGAAAAGGCCGAACCCAGCACAGCCCTTGGCGGCCTGGTCACCATTTTCCGCTCCCTGCGGCCTCCAAGACGAGGCTGTCACGGGGCGTGAAAAGGGATTTAGTTGCCTTCACCCCAACCAAGGCCTCGTGGCTCGCAGCTCCTTCTCCAGCCGCGCCCGTTCTCGCAGAGCCTTGGCTGACATTATGACGGGGCTTGGCCAGCAAAGCAGAGGGCAGCTATGGGCAGCCGCACCAGCTTGTACTCGCGATGCAAGAGGTCGACCTGCGAGTGCCCGTGGGCTCAGCATGGCTACGTCGGCCCCTCGTTTTCCCTCGTTGACCGGACTCACTCAAGAGAGGGACTCACTCAAGAGCGGAAAGGTCCAGCGCCCGCCAGTGGTGAAACAGAAAGTTGCAACTCTCAGGACATCAAGGCCATCGGAACAGCCACGCGCGTTTCACCTTCAGGGTCCACATAGACGGAGCATAAAGAAGTGGGGATTGCAGCCCGAAACTGTGCGACGGCCACGGTAAGGTCATCCATGAAGTCAGGCACAAAGTCGGTTCTGCGAATCAGAATTCCAAGAAGGGTGTGCAGCGACAGCCGTCCCAAAGCACGAGCCAGCTCTGGAGGTATGAGCCGGATCAGCGTGGTCTTGCTAAGTTCTTGCACGCGCTGGTGCATCAGAGCACACAGAGGAAGGACCTCACGCTGCAAGCCCCGCTCGGCTGCCTTCGTATGGATGTGAGGCAAAAGGGCTGCGAGCAACGATACTTCATCTAGCTGATTCTCAAGGTGCTTCTTCTGATTCT
Organism: Symbiodinium sp. CCMP2456; assembly: GCA_905221635.1. Classification (NCBI taxonomy): domain Eukaryota; class Dinophyceae; order Suessiales; family Symbiodiniaceae; genus Symbiodinium; species Symbiodinium sp. CCMP2456. The sequence continues at coordinate 4,642 of CAJNDV010027557.1, read as the reverse complement.
TGCCGAGCCTGAACGTCTTCTCATGATCGAAATGGCAATGTGTGCAGAAGACCTCGCGCTTGCAGCATCCTTTCGCAAGGTATACGCACGGCCTGTAGCACATGTCAGGATGTCCAAAGCTCCCAATGCTAGGTATTACCAGCGGATTGTCACTCAGCTCTGAAGGAATGTGACTCTTCTTCAGGACCTCTGTTATATGGCGCATGAGACGTGGGCGAAGATTTTCCGTGTCTGGAGGCTCCTCCGCCACCGGCACCTCGAGTCCAGGTGGAGGCCCAAGAGGGCCCGCAGCTTCCTGTCCTGTAGACCGGCTGGATCCCAAGAGAGCTGAAACAAGTCTCCGTCCTGACCGCTTCCGGCCACTGAGTCGATGAGTTGGCGGAACACGGCCAAGCTCAGGGTAGGCTCTTGGCGGCTTCGGCTGGGGAGTGGGGGTAGCGCAGGGAGAGCTCCTGTGTCAGGACAAGTGGGAAGTCGCCCAGGATCACGGGCAGGGCGACTCGCTCCTTACCGCTCCTCCTTCGGCTTCAGCTCGCTCTGGCGGCACTGCTGGTGCCGGCCTTGAAGCAGGACGCTCCTCCTGCCGCTTCGTTTGAAGTGGCAAGAACCGAGGCAGCTCTAGAGGGCGCACATGCTCAAGCTGCGGCGCAGCGAAAAAAAGAGGTAGTGGATCATGCTGCTTCTGGAATGGGAGCACTTTCGGCATGGCTTCCATCCGCAAGGCTTCCGAAGTGACCTCCTCGACCTGCCATGCATCACGCCCTTCCAAACCGCCCGATGGTGCTGGTCCAGCCTTCTCAGGAGTCGGAACTTGCATATCCAGCTTCAGTCTAGAGGTGCTCAACGTCAACTCGCGATCTTTGCGAGATGATATTTTGTTTTTGTTCCTCTGGCGTAATCGTAGGCCCTTGAGCGACTGCTCTGGTATGCTGACATCTTGCTGCAGGATTGGCAGCTCACCACTGCTCGAAGAGGATTTGTGGGAGGTCGAGGGCTTGAAAATTTGTTGCTGCCGTTGAATGAAACCAGGAGCATGGCTTTTGCCGGGTGACGTTTGGCCGGATTGCTGTGTGAGCAAGCTTGCCAAACCAAAGTTTCCGTCAAGATCAAGTCCAGGGCAAACTACCTCGATCGGAGTAGTCCCCTTCTTGTCCTTTCTCTGTTTGCGCACCTCTTGCACAAAGCGGTACAGCAAAAAGAAGAGAATGAGAGAGTACGGAATCATGAAAAAATACACCTGGCACAGGGACAGGCTTGTTTCTTGAACAGTCAGCTGCACTGCCATCCTTGGATCCCTGGCGTCTGCTCCCATGGCGTTGAAGATTGCGTGTGCGCAAAAACGAAAATTGCACCGAAGGCCACTGGCAAGTGCATGGCCAACGCCGCCGTGCATACATTCACCATCTCAAGCCGATATTCGCGATGGCGGCTGCGGCAGCAAACATCTCGATGCAGCAGGAGGCGAAGGCACAACTGACTGCGTCGACCTTTCAAGCGGAAGGGAACTTGTCTGCTGATTTGCTGCCAAGTGCGCACTTCTCTTCTAGTTATCCCCAATCGTGCACAGGCTCTGTTGAATGCACAAAGCATTTACCAGAAAGTCAAGTATTGGATCACATGGCTCCACTCTTCCACACGGGCCTTGCAAAGAATATGAAACAGCCAACAACACAGCAACCGCCCTAGTAACCCATCAACATCCCCCGAAATACGAAAGGCCTTTGAAGGCCCTGAAGGAGTTCGAGGCCTTCCTCTCCAAGCTCTCCCGGGAGGTGGCATCTCGTAGACCTTCCTGAGCCCAGGCTCGGATCATTAGGTTTTAGGATTTAGGGAATTTAGGGTTTAGGGCTTGGGCTGTTAACCACCCTTGCTGCGGTTGTTCTTGCGACCACCAAGGGCGCGTGTTCATACTGCGAAGGAAGTGACCACTGCTGTCTACTGCTACGAAACTCTGCAAGTTCTCAGGCCTCGCGCAAGCGGGCGGCTTCAAAGCGAAGCACCTCCGGGTTTCGAGGCGCTCCGCTAGCGCCAGCCATCGAAACTATGGTTCTTCTAGTCACCTCAGAAGAACTTTGAGTCAACATGATGCTTAGATTAACCTCCGCAACCATCATGATAACCTAAGTCTGCATATGTGCCATTGCTGCTGCTTGGAGTTGCTGCTCTTGCTGCTGCTGCTGATGCTGCAGCGGCTGCTGCCGCCGCAGATGCTGCTGCTTTGTCGTGCGACGAAGACGGCGACCAAACCACGACTGTGAAGGCAATGACTTCTACTGCCGCTACTAGCTACGACTAGTTTATCTAACTTCGATTTGCTATACTTTCTATGCACCCCCGGGCCTATCGCACTCTACTGGGCAGGCGCCTCTTCATGAGAAGTGGGCCCCGACCGGCGGCACGTGCCCCACGAGCACCCCCTTTCTCCCCCGCCCTGACCCGACAGTGAGGCCGTGGTCCTGAGTGCATTATTGGGGCTTGAAGCTTTTGAGCTCCATCAGCACATTGGCCTGCTGGTCCCGCACAGGTTAGACCGCACGGCGTGTTTCCTTTTGGGCTGGGAGTGCTTGCTACATTCCTCGTGGAGGCTGCTAAGGCCTCTATGCATGTGTGCGCTCCCCCCGCACTTAGCCTGCTGATCTCATGTGCCGGCTGCATTGCTTGATGTGACGATAGTGGACACTGGTTGAAGGTTCTTGCTACATTGGCCCTGCTTGCGTGAAGACGTTGGTCTCCCTCTGCACTTGGTCTGCTGATCTCGCACGTGAGTTTTGCATTCTACACGACTAAGTAGTGACTACTTGCTGGGCATGCTTGCTTTATCAGTGGTGGGGGGTACTAAGCCCTCTCAGCATGGAGTTGTTGTGCCTTGGCCTGTCGGTCGCGTGTGTTGGCTATGCTTGCTGCATTGCTTGTTGTGACGTTTCTGCCCCTTGACTTGGCCGCTGGTTTGAGTTTGTTACATTGTTTTGGCCGGCAGTTGACGTGCAAATAAACCCTGCTGCGGACGGTTGACATTGTGATTCTCTGCTGTTGGCCTCATGCATACCGGAGAGTTGTGCTCCCTGTGCTTGGCACAGAATGAGAAAAATGCTCAGACGGGCCGTTGCTGTGCCTCCAGCTCAGCCTCTTCTTCGTGGGACAGCGCGTCCACTATCTGTGCAGGCCTTAACAGGGATTGGCTTCTTAGTGCACACTGGTATCTGCACTGCATGTCCTCACTTGGATGTGTCCCTGGGAACCCAGTACTTGCCCTGGTATGCCATGCACCTCAGCACATGGCAGCCTGACATCCAAAGAAGCAAAAGAAAAGGCTGGAGACGCGCGAATTGCCTGCACCTGTGCCTCAGTGGTCCTGCCGCTCACGACTCCCAACTCCCAGCTCAGGCCCATGCGCCAGACCTGCGAATCCTGGGAAGCGCACCGGAAAATGCGGCTCAGCAGTGTTCATGCCTCTCCAATTTCCAGAGTCGCGGCCTCCATGCCCTGGAGTAGGTGCCGAAGTCCGGCGGTCAATTCGTCGAAAGCCCTGCAGACTGGATCACTGCAGGCTGCAACTTATGCCGTCGAGCGACTGCCAAGACAAGGAATGGCAACAACCTGCCAACAACACGTCCTGAATCCTGAACACCGGCACCAGAGGAGTCCCAGAAGAGCAGCACAAGATCGGCTGTGAATTTGAGCATGGCCTGTACGTACATTGGGCCGGCCATGTGCATCTATACACGCCGGCAGCACTGGCGACCAAAGAATTAGTTACAGCCTTGTTGTTGTTGTTGCAGCTCGGTTGCTGTCGCACCAAACTGATGTTACAGGCTGCATGGGTTTAGAGTTTAGATGCCACGACAAAGACTACTTGAAGGCTGCTTCCTGCTGCGTCAGGCCAGGATTGAGCCAGCCTAAAAATCACGCTGCTTGATATACGCAGTGGCTCATCACGGTTCCCAGCACCTGCAATGAAAACCTCAAGGCTTTGGCCCTCGGGCCCAACCGGTACTGGCACAAAGTCCCAACAAAGGCGGGGCGCGGATAGAAGGAGTCGTCATACAGCTCAGCTTCCTGGCAGATCGAAGGCCGGGTAAGCAAGGCTTTGGCAACGGCTCAGCTCCATGAAGCGGCGCTGTCACCGCGAACAGAAACTGCCAAGTAGAATCAAGCCAAGTGTTCAGAACGGTTGCTAGCCGAAGGCCACGCAAATGCCACCGGTTTGGGAAGGCAACATCACATGCAACACTGTGTCAGGAAACTGTTGCATCGTGTCCGGCCTTACCTTTGTCTAGTCCGACATCAGCAACTCAAAACTAGCCGGCAGGAACTCAAAGAACTCTCGGGCACGAGTGAAGTCACCGACCTGTGGCGAAACATTGCAATCCCTGTTTCAGCACTTGCTAACAGTAGTGCCACTACTAGTAGCGGCTAATCGACCTCTTTCATCGTAGTTGCAGCAGCACGTGCAGCAAGAGCGGTAACAGTGGTAGTTGTAGTAGAAGCAGCAACTATCGCTGTGGACGGAGTAGTGGTGGTAGTAGTAGCAGCAGCAGCAGCAGCAGCAGCAGCAGCAGGAGCAGTGGTATTAGTAGTAGTCGTCGTCGTAGTAGCAGCACCAGTAGTAGGAGTCGTCGTCGTAGGAAAAGTAGACGGGTTA
>CAJNDV010027546.1:37429-53484 GCA_905221635.1 Symbiodinium sp. CCMP2456 | reverse complement strand
GTTTAGGGTGTAGGGTTTGGGGTTGGGGATCTGCTTGGTTTTGGGGTGTTGGGTTTAGGGGGTTGGGTTTACTTTATGGGGCAGGGTTTGGGTGCCGAAGTTTTTTTAAGCGAAAGTTTTGAGCGAACCTGATTTCGAGTTTTGCGCTGGGCTGGGCTAGGCTGGGGCTGGGCTGGGTGGGGGCTGTGCTGTGCTGGGCTGGGTGCGGTTGGAGAGATCGGAGCGAGACACGCAATTTCTTATTTCTTTCTTGAGGGTTCAGGGTTTGGGGGTTGGGTTCTACTGGGCGCATTTACACGTCATCGGACCTTCATTGTAAACCCCGAACCAAGAACCCCTAACTTTGAGAAACCCCATAAAATCTGTATATGCAATACTGCAACCAAAAGTTCCTCCATCCAGCCTGGGTTTGGAAAAGCCAGGGAGTTCTAGGCCTTAGAAGGGGTTGACAAGGTCTGATACTCATGGTTACAATGTTCTACCGTTTAGGGCCTTTGGGTTTCGGGGAAAGAAACACACATGGCTCTGGGCTATAGTAAGGATCTTATGAATCCGCATTCTTACCCTCATGGGTAGTTTTCTAAATTAGGGCACTTTTAGGCTCCTTTGTTAAAGGGTGCCGTGAAATAATGGGGACCTAAACAGGGACCCTAATTTAGAGAACTACCCTCATAGTAATCTGCCAGTTGCAAAGGAGCTGTTGGCAGCCCTCCCGAGGAAGCCATGGTCTGAAAAGAAATGGTACTGGTGTGCTGCCTGCGCTGCTGTTGGTTTCCCTCTTCTCGGGCGTATCGGCTTAACCGTACATAACCCTACACCCTAAATCCATAGCACTGAAGCTCTAAACTCTAAACCCCTCAGAGACCCTAATCCGATTATCGCGGCATGGAGGAGCCGGATTGAACTGCGATCCTACATACTTGTGCGTCCCTACAGTTGGGCTAACTATGTTTTGGCCTGTAGCTGTTGAGGCTTAGGGATAGCAGGGGCGCAGGACGTCAAAGGAAAACAACAGCAGCCAGCGCTGACCACACTCCACTCCCACAGGGGCCTGGGGGCTCCGACTCCACGGAAATGGCCCCCCGCCCGGTTCAGCGCCGGTTGGGGCTCGGAACCATCCCGCAAACCCTCAACCCTCTACGCAAACACTGAACACCAAACCCCGAAACCCCAAATCCTGCTCAGCTGACGAACTCGCGATAGCATCTCAGGCTCTTCAAGGTCTTTGGGCGTAGATCGTAGGAAGAAAGACTCGCAGGTTTAGAGCTCGGGTCCAGAAACTCGAGGATCGAGCAGACTGGGGTTATGAACCCCGGAAAATCACCCATCCTCATATTAGGGTGGTTGTCAAAATTATGGTCCCTTTTTGGGGTCCGTAATATAATACGGCACCTATGATTTAGGGTACCCCAAAAGGGACCCTAATTTTGACAACCACCCGCACTCACAACAGCTTCAGATGAAGAACTCATCTAGCGGCTCGTCCGGGTGATCCCCACGACATGTGCCAGCGGGCAGGCTTTCATCAGCTGCACCCCATTTGCCACCGATGGCCTCCAAGTCGTCATCCATCCCTTCTGCCGCCTTTTTTCGGGTTTAGGGGTTTAGGGTTGGGCACTTGAGGAGCTGGGTGTTTCCGCAAATAGGGGACCCTAGTAGAGACGCTTAGGATCCTTATAGAAAGGAGCCCAAAATAAGGTACCCCTTATGTTCGGAAACCTCGATTTAGGAGTTAGGGTTTTCTGTAGGTTGACAGGATCCTGACACGTCCAAGGGGAAGTCGAGAGGAATGGTTCAGGGTTCAGGCCAGGCCATGTCTTGCTACGGAGAAACTCTGCATTTCATGCCTTCTGCCCTAAACCCTAAACCCTAAACCCTAAACCCTAAACCCTAAACCCTAAACCGTACCTATAAATATCTAAATCCAAGCCGGAACCCTCAAACCGAAGCCTTTCGCCCTCAAGTCCCATCCGGCGGTTTGGGGCCCTGCTCCTGCTCCTGCTCTCACTGCTGGTGCTCCGTCTCCTCCTGCTCCATCCCCTCCGCTCCTGCTCCCGCTCCCGCTCCCGCTCCGGCTCCTGCTCCTGCGCTCCTGCTCTAGCTCGTGCTGTCGCCGTTGCTGCTACTACGAGGACGACGAGGACGAGGACGACGACGAGGACGGGGAAGGCCCGGAGGAATGACAGCAAGCGCAGCTGTAGCAAGTGATCCAACCGAAACAATGCAGCAACAACAACGACACTCGATCCCCTTGACCCTAAACACTCAATCCACAAAGCGCGTAAAACCCAAACCCCACACCCCTTAACCTCAAACTGCTCTCCAAAGAAGTCTCTAAATCCCTGAACCCTCAATTTAAGTCCAAAACCTTAATCCCCAAACCCTAAACCTAAGTCCAAAACGTTAAACCCTAAACCCGAAATCCTGAACCCTAAACTTTTAACCCAGATCTCCAAGCAGCCCAGGGATCTTTGCCATCTTCCGGGACATCCATCTCCTCCTCTTTGGGGCTCCCTGGCGCTTCGCTCCTGAACTCCACCTGGCCAGCTTAGGGTTTAGGGTTTGGGGTTTAGGGTTTAGGGTTCCTTAAGAACCCAAAACCCACTTTTTTGTAGGTTCTTATTACAAACCCGAATATGGGGGGATTTATAGGGACCCTACAAAAAAGTAGGTTTTGGGTTCGTAAGGTAGAACTGGAGTTTAGGGTTAAACGGATTAGGGGCTTAGGGGTGTAGGGTTTAGGGGTTTAGGGTTGGGGGTTTAGGGGTTTAAGGCCTAGGATGTTTTATGGAAATTGTTAAGGGTTTGGGTGCCGAAGTTTTGACCGAAACATGTTGAGAGAAAGGGGCTGGGCTGACTACCCCAAACCCTTATTTCACACTCTCATGACCCTAAACCCTAAACCCTAAACCCTAAACCTTAATGAACTCTGTAGTGCTGGAGCTTCTCCGCTGAAGCGTCGTTGCTGGGACGAGCTCTGTTTGCCGTGTTGCTGATTTTTGTTTGGGGCGGGCTGGGTTGGGCTTGACAATTTCGAGGGGTCCGGGATGAAAGACACGCAACTTCTGTTTTTATTTCGCTCTTGAAGGTTTAGGGTTTGAGGTTTTGGGGCTTAGGGTTTATGGGTTTAGGGGTTTAGGGGTTTAGGGTGTAGGGGCTTTGGGTTCAGGGGTTTAGGGGTTATTCTGGGTTTAACGTTCACGATCTAGGGTTCAAGGGCTCTTGGTACCTGCATATTGAATACAACGAATCGTGGCGAGCATCACACATGACGCAACAGAAAAACCCTAAACAAAAAGCCCTAACCCCACACCCTCAACCATAATCTTATCCTAAAGCCGAATCCTAGACCTCCTTTTGAATCCTACTCCGGACCCAAAGCCACCCTAAACCTTTACTGAACTGTCCAAACCCTAAACAGTTTAGGGTTTAGGGTTTAGGGTTTAGGGTTTAAACACTGTTCCTTCATCTGCTGCCCACCTCCGTAAAGGCCTTCCCCAGCCCAAAGACGATGCCGAGCACCGTCCCGACAATGATGGTCACGGACATGAGATAACCTCAGGCGTACTCTAGGGCTCTATACCAAAATTCCCTTTAAGGGTTCCCTTTGAAGCCAGGAAGCACCAGAACAGAAACCTTTTTTGGTAATAATCCCGCACAGGTGTCGGATTCAATAGTTCATGTGAAGAAATCTTGCTTCGTGGGCTAACTGTTTTTGCGTTCTAGGGCTACAGGGACTCGAGCCGCGTTTTCCTATGAGTTTGGGGTGCAAGGTTGACGTCAACGGTTTAGGGTTTAGGGTTTGGGGTTTAGGGTCTAGGGTTTAGGGTTTAGGGCATGTACCACAAACGATAAAACAGTCTCGGTTTTCGGATTTGGGGCTTAGGGGGTAACGAGTTTTGGTGGTGTTTAGTGTTGGCGGCCTGTTGCTTCGGATCTCAAACCCTGAGCCCTGAACCCGAAGGGGCAAAGCCAAACCTCCTTGAGGTGTATATGGGTATTCTTGAATCAAGCGTAATTTATGATAAAGGCCACTTGTAAGAAGGATCCTACTAATCAGGCTTCTGCACTGGGGCTGTTGATTTCTGAAACTCTGCCGTAGAATTTCGGTCGTATGCTGCTCACCCCGAAAAAGCGAAGCTAACACATGCAAGGCTAGCGGCTAGGCAGAGACCTGGGTTTGGGGGTAGAAGTTATCAAGTCTTCAAAGGCCTGCCAGGTGCACTGCCAGCTATCAATGGTTTACAGGGTTTAGGGTTTAGGGTTTAGGGGTGTAGGGGTTTAGGCATTTAGGGTTTAGGGTTTAGGGGTTTAGGGGTTTAGGGTTTAGGGTTTAGGGTTTAGGGTTTAGGGTCTTGTGCTGCGGATCTAAACCTTAACCGCTGAGTGATTTTCAAACACCGGCGTCCGGCCATACCACCGCCAAAAAGTCCAAGACTCTTTACTCACGGGGCTGCGGCTATGAGCACAGACAACAGAAATTCTACTGTAGTTGATGCTTTCTTCAAGGTATAGGGTTTAGAGTTTAGGATTCTTAAGGACCGTATATCATGCTTAACAGCCTTGTAATGGTCCCTAGACAAGCCCCCCTGCCCCCCCCAAATAAAAAAAAACGGTGAAAGTGCTACCCTGTGGCTCAGGGTCGATGAAGGACCAAAGTCTAAGCCCAGGCTGCCCTCAGAAAGTTGGTGGCTGCTTTGGGGGGGGGGGGGGTTAGGGTGTTGAAGGTTTTGGGTCTTTTCAGGTTTAGGATTTAGGGTTTAAGGTTTAGGGTTTAGGGTTGAGTTGTGGACGTGACGGTTTGCGGATGAGGGGTTTTCGGGTTTTGTCGAGCGGCACGGGGTGTGACGGCCTGCGCACCTGTTGCTTTTGAAACGCTCCTAGTTGGGTTGTGTGCTTTGAGGTTTCGGAACTGGGGATACTGGGGTGGAGGGGGGAGGTGCTTTAGGCCCTAAACCCTAAACCCGAAACCCTAAGTAGACCCGAAAACCCCGAACTCTTAGCCTGAACACTGCTTGAAACTTCGGTCTGGAAACCAGAGGCTTCGAAGCACAGACATTCCTACACTCAACATGCCTAGACGCCAATCTCTGACCCTCAAAGCCCTAGACCTCGAAACGCTAAACCTGCTCTCTCCACTCCAAACCCAAAGCCCCTAAACCCTAAACCCTGCATGTTGGTTTAAGGTATACTCGATTCGGCTCTCCGGGAACCCTGAGCCCTCATCCCTGAACCCTCGAGAGGGACATGAATAGGCGGTTTAGGGTTTAGGGTTTAGAGACATTGCCAGCCCAGCCAGGCCCAGGCGAGCGTTTCGGTCAAAACGTTTCGGTCAAAACTGAGGTAGACAACTTCTATAGACTCTACCACCCTAAAACCCAACTCTATGAACCCTAACACCCTAAACACAAACACCCTGCGCAACACTGAAGTGTGATCCCTAAACCCTAAACCCTCGCACGGCCATAAACTCTAATCCCTAAACCCCCGAACCAACAACCCTAAACTCTAATCCCCAAACCCTTAAACCCTCAACCCTAAACGCCAATCCCCAAGCGCCAAGCCCAGATGGCCTCTTCCGAGTGCTTGGCAGTGAAGAGGAGGAGGCCAAAGACCAGACTGGCCGAATTATAATGTAGGTGCCTTCATGATAAGAATATATCCTAAACCCTAAACCCTAAACCCTAAACTATAGGGTCTTGGCTCCTGTATAGTATAATTGTAAGAAGGAACCCTGGGGAATAATGTGGGCAATTACTTCTGTCTTAGTTCAGCTTTTGGGGTGCTACAAAAGGCCCATGGAGTACTTCAAGGGGATCTAAACGGGGGCTCTATACGGGAAATCCGGGCCCAGGTTTCGGGGTGTCCTATTTAGGGTTTAATGTTTACGGTTTAGGGTTTGGGCTCAACAAAGAATACATCAACATGCCGACACATAACCTTCGAGCCTCGCTAATCATAACTCCACTAGAAAGACAACTGGAGCATGCTCCAGTAGCTTCTTGAGCAGCTTCATGCTCTCCGAGCAAGGCCTCGTCTGGGATGCACTTGCTTGGTCGATGAGCTTCTGCATGCTGCTGAGGATTTTGGCTCCTGGCACGATCTTGGCCTCATCGCCCTTCTTCACGTCATAGTGCCAACTGATTTGGCTGAAGATCTTGTCCATGTCGGTGGCCTGCTCTTGAGCCCCCTTCTTCTCGCGAAGAGTAGCCAAGGAGGCTTCGCAACCGGTTTAGGGTTTGAGGGTTCAGGGCTTTGGGTCCAGGGTTTAGTGTTCAGGGTTTGGGGCTAAAGGCTCATGACCCTAAACCCTAAACCCTAAATCCAAAACCCTAAACCCTAAACCGTGTCATGAACCCCCAGTAGATACCCTGAACAGTAGGATCCTGATCATAAGGCCATAAGGAACCCACGAAGGCGACAGCCCCCTTAAACATTGACCCCTTGGACTCATTATGAAAGGAATATGTTCAACCTCATTTCGGGGTTTCCGTATCGTAGACATCCGAAACAACTGAAATGGAGAACCCAGACAATGGTGCACGTAATTTTCTGAAACGGTTTAGGGGTTAGGGTTTAGGGTTCAGGGCTTAGGGCTTAGGGTTTAGGTTTAGGGTTTAGGGTTTAGGGCTACTAGGAGCTGAAGGGCTTTCTGTTCCGCCCGAGCCCTACAGGACGAACACAGATTTTCGGGCGTGAAGCACTGTGGGGTTTGGGGATGAACTTGGATTTAAGGTTTGAGCTTAGGGTTTAGGGTTCAGGGTTGAGCTTTAGGGTTTACGGTCTAATGTTGAAGGCTATTGAGGGTTAGGGCTTTTTGTTGTGTTCCCGGGGCTTTTGGGGAGCCGTCCACCCGAGCTACGATCTAGTCTTCGGATCTGAGACGACAAGACCATGCATGTCGGAATACACCTCAAATCACAGCAAGAATCCCTCTACGGTTTGATGATAAAAAAATCCTGCATTACCTTAAGGACCCTAAACCATGGGAAGTATGGTATATTCCTTCTTATGGGTAATGCAGGATTTGTATCATCAACCGTAGCACCTCTGGAAATACAGGTAGCTTCCAAAGCTTCTGGGTCTTGGAGTTACCGACCAGACCCTGACCATAGACGGTTTAGGGTTTAGGGTTTAGGGTTAAACGTATACCTGTAGTCTCCATTGTAGCTCCTGTTTTGGTTTAACCCGTTTTGACCTCACGAGCCTCAGAGATAAGCCAAAAAAGGAACTTCCATGGTGACTGTAGGTAATATAGGGGGCTTTAATAATTAGAAGAGGGTTTTGGGGCCCATGATACTATGATTATAATAAGGAATAAGGAACCCCCAAAAACAGTATTAGTAAGTATTTAGGCCCCTATATTACACCCTAAAGCCTGAACCTTAAACTCCCTGAACCCCCAAGCTGCCTCAGGAAAAGCACCCGTTGAGCCGTCTCGGCCGCCACACCCGCGCTGGCGTTGGCGTAGGGCTGATAGTCGTGCCTCGCGAAGTCTCTGTGTAGTGCTTAAGTTTAGGGGCGATGGTGGGTTTAGGGTTTAGGGTTTAGGGTTTAGGGTTTAGGGTTTAGGGTTTAGGGTTTAGGGGTTTAGGGTTTAGGGATGAGCATTACGACGACGGGATGGCGCTGCAGCTGCTGTTCTGGGGCCTCGTCGTAGTCGTAGAGAGCAGCTTACACTTCTGCTTGCTGGTCGTGCTGCGGCTGCTTGCTACCATCGTCTCCTCCTCCTCCTCCTCATCATCATCAGCATCAGCATCATCATCATCCGTTCCTCCGCGCTCCTTTGTGACATTGATACAAAACCTCCTTCATCTTATAGCTTTCATTGCTTCTACGACCGTTTCCTATCTTTGTACAAACCGGATTGGAATGCCTTCGTGGGGTCCTAGCCGTTCGTGCCTCTGTGCCGCGTCCTTGAGCACCGAGGCCAATCCCCAGACTGAACCCCAGAGTCGTTTCTCTTTGGGCTTTGGGTTTAGGGTTTGGGGGTTCAGGGTTTAGGGGTTAGGGTTTAGGGGTTTAGGGGTTAGGGTTTAGGGTTTAGGGTTTAGGGGTTAGGGTTTAGCGTGTAGGGTTTAGGGTTTAGGGGTTGCGGTTTAAGATTTTAGCCTGAGTCACTGCTTGCATAGTCGTGCGATTAGGCAGCCCACTATGATACGATACCCCCTCATCGAGGACCGTTACCAGATAGAACGGGATGTTGGTGGATATTGCACTAAACTTATTTAAAGACTATGAAGTCATACTATTACCTATGATTTCGACCCCTGTAATCCTTCTTTAGGGACCCGAAGAAACTGCTGGACAACCCCCTCCCTCAAGGCCCGCAAATCCTTAACAAGCGCTCCAGCCCCGACAGCCCTGAACCATGTCCCTTACAGCTCCTTCGAAGGAGCCCTTAAAGGAACCAACAAAGGAACCCTGCCCTTTAAAGGAACCCTTTAAAGGAACCCTTTAAAGGAACCCTCAAGGAACCCTTTAAAGGAACCCTTAGAGGAGCCCTTCAAGGAACCCCCTAAAGGAACCCCAAAACGATCCGGGCCCAGCTGCAGAATCTTCAGCGTCAGCTGGCAGGCCAGGATGCCGATGACGATTTGCATCCAAGATCCCGGGATGCAAAACCTGGGCTCTTGGTGGGGTTTAGGGTTCAGGGTCCAGGGTTCAGGGTGCAGGGTGTAGGGTTTAGGGTTTAGGGTTTAGGGTTTAGGGTTTAGGGTTCAGGGTTTCGGTTTAACTTCCGTCGGTTTTGGGTTGAGAGTTGAGGCTCTAGGGTGAAGGAACTTAGTTTAACTTGCCATAGGGCCTTGAGCCCTAAACCCAACCCACACCCCCTACTGTGCATCCCCGTGATAGCTATGTACATTAAACTAAGATAGGTTGTCTAACAAGAACCTTTACGAAACCCTGTAAAAGACAAAACCCTCCGAACCCCCCTGGAAGGCCCCTAAACCCTAAACTCTAAACCGGCACTCGTACAGCCCTTTGAAAGCACTAAGTGCTACCTAAACCCGAAATCCCAACTGGCAAACACGACGGCCTATGATAGCAGCGTGAACTAGGGTTTAGGGTTTAGGGTTTAGGGTTTAGGGTTAACTATGGCGAACCCCAGAAAGTTGGAACTTGCATTCCGGATGATTCCTGCTGGGATTCCCCATGCTTCACCTTAGCGGCATGAGGACAATCATGATGTTCCGACTTTCTAGCTTCTACCACAAACCAAGCTGCTTAAACCCTAAACCCTAAACCCTAAACCCTAAACCCTAATCCCTAAACCCTAAACCCTAAACCCTAAACCCTAATCCCTAAACCCTAAACCCTACCTGGTGTGTGTTTCTGGCGTGTTATTTCCGCCTAGGCTGACGTAGGCATGCTGGCTAGTGCCAAATCAGCCGAGGCTGATATATTAGCCCAGAGGGTTCCTGAGGGCTGATTCATTGATGTGATTGTCGGAAGGCTCTTCAGGCATGTGCACGTAGGCTGATTCATTTATCTGCATTGAGGAATCGAGCCTCGTCTTTTCAGTTGCTTCAGAGTTTTTGGAAGACCCTTAGCAATGTCTGAAAGCCACAGAGAACACCATGATTCGTGACGACACCGCCGCCGGCGGCAAATGGGCATTCTGAAGGCGACTGCTCGGTGCGCCCTTGCAATCTTTCTGAGATTGTTGTTCTTGGGTTTGGCATGCTGGTGGTGTCAAGCTTGTTGACTGTGGCTGGCTGTCCGATGCCATCTGTTCAAGGTCACATGTTTGCAGTGAGATTCCAGAAAGCAGCTGGGGGTTCAAGCCTCACAGGGTTATGTCAGTTATATGTGTAAGAGATGGAGCTGCAAGCTGCCGTGCACGATGAGTGGCAGCTTCTCGAAGAGAAAGGCCCTCGATTACCCTGGCTTTGTGTCCTTTCTACACCTCACCAAGCATAGCTTCCTAGTGTGAGGCCTCCGATGTCTTCCACCTGGATTTTGGGCAGAGGCAGTTGATGCACTTCGCTTCCGGGAGGACTCTGAACCAATAAGGGGCAACAGAGAACAGGTTCTCCTTTCCCAAACCTTGCCCTGACCCGACTGCTCCGTGCAGGACCCACCGCTGAGCCCCACGGAGAAGGTCAAAGCCATCGTGAGCAATTATGAGCACCGTGGAGTTGTCATGCACATAGCCCACAAGTGGACGAAGCAGTGTTCCGTGGCTACATAGAGAGCTAGGTTAAACCTGTGTGGGCCCTGTAGGGATTTACTACAAACTCATAACATCCATACCGAGGCTTACGGGATTCGCCGGCCTGTTGGCTGCACTATAATATGACGACATGTGTATTTCTTGCCTGTCGGTTTTCAATTGGGGGCATTACCTGAGCTATCGATCTAAGGCACCGTGCAAGAAGATGAGGGCGAGCCCTGATTCGGAATGCGCCAAAGAGTTCCCGACTCCCGGGCCAAAGCCCTCTCCATAAAGTAGCCCTCGTGTCAGATGGCATCGCAGGGTGGGAGTGTGGCATTTTTGCAAGCTCGCCACAAACATAGGGCTGCAGTGAAACAAGAGGGCTCGGTGAAACAAGAGTGCAGCAGACCAGCTCGTTCTGTCAGTGTTGACTTCTTGGGCTTCTTATGTTAGTTAGGGATAGGATGTCTGTGCAGCCAGGTACTCCGATCACACTGTGGCCTGCCGAAAGTGCTTACCGTCCTCGGCCGGGACCTTGAAGTGCAGGGCCTGTCGTCCGGGATTCATGTGGGTTTCTAAATTGCCACACTGGTATACAGCTGCTTTTGCGATTCTACATGGCCCATTTTGGGTCAAGTACTTCGTGCTGCTTTTTCGTGGATGCTAGCAATGGCGGTGGTAGAAAAGCCGAGGAATACGATTCCTCGGTTTTCACTTGATGGTTTGGCTACGAAGTGGGAAAAAAACGAGTCCGTGAGAAGGAATATCCTTTTCCATGGTTCCATGCTTCAGTGGAAGTCTGTGGAGGCTACAGGGATTGCTTCCTTTGCTTCGAGCTCTTTAAACTTCGAGGCATGCAAGGACTTCTTTGTGGTTTGGACGAGTGTTTGCGACAAGAAGCGGACACCCTCCCTGCCGCAAGTGCAAAAACAGGTGCCTTTGGTTGATTGTCCGAAGCAGCAGTCATGTTAGGGGCCCAAACCTATAAACCCAAACCGAAAGCCTGAGCAGGTCAAGAAGCTCTACGAGGACATGAACCAGAAGGTCACCAAGGTTCGAGTTGAGGGCGATGGATGGGCGATTCGGAAGATGATGAGCCACTACATCCGTCGGTGGAAAGCTCCTGGCAGAAGCCCCGACTCTTAGCATGACACGCTTAACCTCACGATCTTGCGAGTTGCAATAGCTCACAGACTTATGCCCATGAACAATTTCACCCAAGGACCCCAGGGTTCGCGAGTTGAGACGCATTCTACTTCAAGCTTGGGCACCCGAAAGGGTGCATGAACAGGCTGAGGATGAGAAGGAAGTTTCTTGTCTTAGGCGATGAGATGAAGCAGTGAAGCATGTGAGTGTGTGAGTATATGGGCCAGGGTTTCCCTTTAAACATGAGGCTGAGGGCGAAGCTCTCCTAGACGACACAGACGACACCGATTATGCAGCACTTGGCGACGTGGATGCAGAGGAGGACGAGGAGGAAGACGATGCTTCCTTTGACGACGACTCCTTCTTTGCAGAGGAGGCAGTGCTTCCTATGGAGTGGCCAGATGCTGGCCACGGCATCGGCACGCCAGTGAAACTCGGCGAGCTTTGCAATGGCACCGACGAGGGCACGGCAAAACCAGAGACTCACGACTCAAGCGAGCAGAAGACCGAGGGCACAGCAGAACCAGAGACAGGCGACTCAAGCAAGCAGAAGACCTCCGAGGGCACAGCAGGACCAGAGACTCACGACTCAAGCATGCAGAAGACCGTCATAGCCGAGCCTGGTCAGTCTTCCGCTGCATCCGCCAGGGATCCTAGCAAGATGCAGGCTATCAGTGTCATGAAAGACCGTTTGGCAGAGCTCAAGTAGCTTGGTGCATATTCTGAGTTTAACACTGTGCTCAGCAGATCCTTGTATCGATTGTGCAGCCGAGGCACAGGATCGAGGCCAGGAAGCAGGCGAGGAAGCAGGGTCCCGGAGCTGGCGGTGTTCTGGACCCTAGCAGCTTTGCTTCAATCGGAAGTCGAGATGGTAAGTAGATGTGTGTGTGTGTGGGGAGAGAGAGAGAGAGAGAGAGAGAGAGAGAGAGAGAGATAGAGAGAGTTTGTTTCATGTGTGATGTGTGTTCTTTCGGAGTCTGCTTGGGACATGTAACCACCCTACAACCATACTTACCCCTAAACACCCTAAACCTTATAGACCCTACACCCCACAACCCTATAAGGTGCTGTGGACACGTGCCCGTCGGACTTGGATGCCGTTTCTAAGAGCTGGAATGTTCACGCCGAGCAGGGTCCCATCGAGATTCTTGACAGCCCGACCCGTTCCAGGGGATCTTCTTTGCCGGCCGAGGAGCTTCCTGCAGCAGCCACAGCTGGTATCCCTTTGTTGTCGTCCTCCGGGCTCTTGATTGAGGGTGAAGCTTCCAAGCCTACGTCTTCAATGCTTCGTCGTGCACGGGCTTACGATGAAGAGGATGGGTCGTTAGGGGTGTTTATGGTCAGCATAGCAAAAGAGGCCTGCACTAACAGTTTGGACCCTACTAGGCCCTAAAACCTCTGCCTATCTAAATCCATGATAACCCCCAACTGCCTTAAAGCGAAGCTTGATTTGGTAGGCTCTTGCGGGCCTCACCAAAGAGAAGCAGGACGAGCCGGCACCAGTCGCAGCAGCCGAGGAGTCGGCTGGTGGGCCACCTGGTTCTGTGGAGGAGCAGAAGCCAGGGACGGGGCGGGTAGGGGCCGGGGGAGGGGAAGGGGCCGGGGCTGCAAGGATCCGGAGAAATCTCTGGAATCCCCAAACAAAAAAAAACCTAAAGCCAAGGCAAAGGGCAAATCAGTGCCAGCTGGGCAGAGCCCGGTGAAGACCAGCCCCAAGAAACCCAAGGCCAAAGCAAAGGGTAAGGCGAAAGCCCAGCAGGATGAGCAGGGTGATGCAGGCCCGAAGCCGAAAGCCAAGCAGAATGAGGCGGGTGATGCAGGCCCGAAGCCGAAAGCCAAGCAGAATGAGGCGGGGGATGCAGGCCCGAAGCCGAAAGCCAAGCAGGATGAGGAGGGTGATGCAGTCCCGCCGCCAAAAGCCACACGCAAGCGAAAATCGCAGAATCAGGGTGACGAGCCCAGCAGCTCAGCTTACGACCTTCCCGCTTTGTCCCACACGCAGTTCTCCGTGTACTGGACCAAGAATGCAGTGGGGCTGAAGTTGAAGAACGTCGATGTTGATTGTGGGAAACAGGCCCAACTACCAAATCCAAGACTGATGACTTTGTTCTTTTCATGTTGATTACCATGATCTAAATGCATACCCCTGTCAGGTAATCTACCTTTGCAATCCCAATGTCTCCATGAAGGATCACTTGGACTTCGCTGTCTCCTGTGTCACACTAGCTTGATTAATGTGTTCACACAGTGGTTGCATTGGTACTGCCTTGTCGCAATCATCATCCTCACGCCATCCCAGGCCAATATCATCGAGAAGTGCAAGGGCAAGCTGGGCGAGGATTCGAAGGCCTCCTTGTCGTCGTGCAAAGCACAGTTCCGTGAGATGGGCAAGTAGGGTCTATTGGATCTTCCACTGAGAAGCAAGCACTCGTGCGATTCTGCTGCAATGGCTTGCACGGCTGTTCAACTAGGATCTCCAGCTATGTTATAGGATGGCAGCTGTTGCATCTCTTTGCAAGCCCAGCAGCTTAAAATTTTGAACCTGTCGCCGGAGCTGTACTGACAGCTACCTTGGCCGGGCCGATCGTAGGTCGTAGGAGTCGTCTGCTGGACTCCGGGGGTGTGATTTCGGACTTGGGAGCCTTAAAGTTTAGCTTAAAGGTACTTCCCTGGCTTCATGTGTTTGAGGTTTATAGGGATTCATCGGGCCACCTTAAGGGTTTAGGTTACTCAGGCTGGTGGTCTCTTTATCTGTTCCTTCTAGTAAGTTACTATCTTATAGGTGCTATATCTTCTACTAAGGATCCCTGTATACAGCCCTACTAAAGAGACCACCGACCTGTGTAAGGTATATAGGGAAAATACAGAGTCGCTAGTGCAAGTTGTGTTACAACGATGGGGCTTCCAATGTCCGTCCTTGGCCGTGCACATATGTGCCGAGCTCCTGGGGCTAGTGATTTGAACAATTGTCGTTGCGTCGAAATGAATTCGCGAGGCTACTCCTCACCCCCTAGAAGTAATCTCAAGACAGCAGCACGACAGTACCGGTTTCCAAAGCCACGAACAGCTGACTTTCCTAAAGGCGCAGAAGCCGAATGTTCGCAGAAGCAGCCCCGGCAACAACTGATTCAAACACCTCCCCTTAAACCCTAGAGACCCCTAAAGCCCTAAACCCCGAAACCCTATAAACCCTAAACCCCTAAGGCCCTATAAACTCCAATACCCCTAAACCCTTATAGATCCCTTTGATTCAAACACCTCCCCTTAAACCCTAGAAACCCCTAAAGCCCTAAACCCCTAAACCCTATAAACCCTAGACCCCTAAGGCCCTAAACTCCTAAACCCTGTAAGCCCCTAAAGCCCTAAACCCCGAAACCCTATAAACCCTAAACCCCTATAAGGCCCTAAACCCCTAAACCCTTAGCGACCCCTAAACCCCTAAACCCTATAAACCCTAAACCCTATTACACCCCATCTGAAAACAAACCCAACTTCCTGCTGAACTCCAAGGTCTCATGTCCCACGCTGCGAAGTTCGAAGTTGGTCGAGGTGTGCCCAACCGCCCTCCTTTGCTGGGTCGGGCTTCTCTTGAAAGTGTTGAGGGTGGGTCCAAGGGCATTTAGGGTTTGGGATTTTGGGTTTAGGGGTTTCTCGGGCCACTTTAGAGGATTAGGTTACTCAGGCTGGTGGTCTGTTGATCGGTTTCTTTTTGTGGGTTATACTACCTTGTAGGTGCTGCACATGCCCTGTATACAGCTCCTTAAAACAGAGACCCCTGGTAAAGAGACCGCCGGTCTGTGTAAGGTGTATGTAGCGGTTTATACAGGGTCGCTAGTGCAAGCTGTGGCTTTCGCAACCGTTACCCTGAGTCTATGCAGAGCCATCATACATCACATCGTTTTATACCTCTGGCCCCATAGCCTTGTGGAACACCAGGCACACTCAACCCGCATGAAGTTTAATCGCAGGATTCGAAAGCATTTGTTGGGGGAAACTCGGGGCAATCTATGCTTAATTGGCATGGGTAGGGAAAACGAGGCACCCACGAATCCAAATCCCACTAAACTCTAAACTAGGTAACTAAGACCCTTAAGAGCCCAAGCACTCCGTGGCAGACCTTCCGCAGCCGCCTCTCCCCGGGATGGTGCTTAAGGGCTTCGAGTTTGCAATTCCTGCTGTGTAGACAGCTTCGAAGTTTCGGATCAGACTTCAGGTTTAGTCTGCCGGGGGCCGGATATGGGTCAGGAAAAGAGGGTTCTCGCCGGGGTTCCAGAATGATTAGCTCGCCTCGACCCTATGACTTGTGGACCCCTAAACAAAAGACTTGACACTACACCCTGAAACCTTCCTTATAAACTTTCTGTGTCCTGCACCCACAAAGTAGTAGTAGTAGTAGTAGTAGTAGTAGTAGTATTATAAGTAGTAGTAATAGTAGTAGTAACAGTAGTAGTAGTAGTAGTAGTAGTAGTAATAATACTAATAGTAGTAGTAATAGTAATAGTAATAGTAGTAGTAGTAGTAGTAGTAGTAGTAGTAGTAATAGCAGTAGTAGTTGTAGTAGTAGTAGTACTACTACTACTACTACTACTACTAGTAGTAGTAGTAGTAGAAGTAGTAGTAGTACTAGTAGTCATGGTAGGAGTAGTAGTAGTAGTAGTAGTAGCAGTAGTAGTAGTAGTAGTAGTAGTAGTAGTAGTAGCAGTAGTAGTAGTAGTAGTAGTAGTACTAGTAGTAGTAGCAGGAGTAGTAG
>CAJNDV010027546.1:25328-37329 GCA_905221635.1 Symbiodinium sp. CCMP2456 | reverse complement strand
GTAGTAGTAGTAGTAGTAGTAGTAATAATAAAACAGTAGTAGTAGTAGTAGTAGTAGTAGTAGTAGTAGTAGTAGTAGTAGTAGTAGTAGTAGTAGTAGTAGTAGTAGTAGTAGTAGTAGTAGTAGTCGTAGTCGTAAGTAGTAGCAGTAGTAATAGCAGGGGGAGCATGGTGTAGTAGTGTAAAGGTGTATTTTTGAAAAGTACACGGAGCATTCGACATCTAACAGACTTTACTTCTTGTAGCACCAACAGTAATGGCACTGATTTTCACACATACACGCATAGGAGCATGCATACATAGGAGGAAAATAATAAGGTGCAACTCAGTGCCTCAATTGCATTTTAAAATCCCTCCTTATAAACTGTACTTACATACGACTGTCTGTCTACTTTACTAAGTTCATGCCTTATTATAGAACAGGCCAAGCAAGGCTAATTGAACCTCGGATCTATAAACATCTAAACCTGGGCCCTGCGACCTCTCAAACCCCAAGCCCTTAAACTATATGTGTGTATATATATATATATACACACACACATGTAATACACATGGGACTGTGTATTTAGACATGCTGCTTTCAAGCCTTAAGTCTATTTGGGCCCGGTCAAGAACGCCTGGTTTCTTCTGCCGAGTAGCTGGGGTCAAAGCAGAGCCCGCCAGCAGCCAGACACACGTCATCGATTTTCGGGGAGCCTTGGAGCAGTGGGCCAGTTGTATGATCGAACACAGTCACAGGTACTTCATATTGCATATGGAATGGAATTTCACAGGGCCTAAACCTGTCTAATGTCCAGCAAGCAGCCGGTGCCTAGGAAGCATGGAGCCAACAAAATCTTTACACCCCAGCCCGCTGGAGAAACGGTGGATGATTACTTCCTGGAAGTGAGCAACAGGTTTGACACCAAGATGCACTTCTTATCGCAAGTGCTGGAACTGATGCAGGCATCTGCAGGTCACTACTTGATAGACCCCTACTATTTCGAACGCTGTGATTTGTTATGGTCTGGCTACACCCCAGAGGAAGTCCTCAGATTATCCAGAGCATCACCATACCCACCATGTGAAGCTCAGCTACGAACATGGTGCAAGCACCACTACCCTGTGCTAGAGGATGGGCTTTGGAAGGCCAAGCAGCTTTGCCAGCCACGAGTCTGCCCGGATTTCAACAGCATGGACTGATGACGATGCACGGGTGCTTTATCAACCTTGCAAGGTTGCAGGTGTTTACAGTAAGCATTGCAGAGGCCGGGAGTGAAAGGCTCGAATATGTAGACACATCTGCAATACCATTCTTTGTGACTTCTTTTATCTGCCTCGTGTCCCTTACACAGCCTCGGGCTCCGGTTTCCACTGTTGAAATGGTCCGGGATGTGCTGGGGTGCCAATGTGCTGATTTTTTGGGGTAAGGGGGCTTTGGGGACCTTAGCAGCCGTACACCCCCGTACCCGACCGTACGCCGTCCAAAGGCGTATTTACCCAACCCAAAGGCGTATTTATGCGATAGGGTTTGGTCGGCCGTACGGGGCCGTACGGGGCCGTACGGGGCCGTACGGGCCGCACCCCCCAAAACTGTACTGGTAGACTCGGGCAACCGGAAAACTTTAGGAATGTCCTAGGAAACCGCGAAAAACCTCTCCGAATTCCTTACCGCCCCTACAAAACCCCGAGAAACCTATCCAAATGCAAATTCCCGACCGCCCCAACACTTGATTGCAGAGTTTGCAGAAGCCCTAGAAATTGTACTAATTCCCTAGAGCCCCAACACCCACCTAGGGATCTCTTACAGACTCCGAAGACCGTATAATGACCTTGTCATAGTCTCTAGCCCCCCTAAAACAGGCCCACTCCGGATGTGTGTTGCTAGGTGTAACTTCAGAGCCTCTCCCGAGCCCCGCCAATTCGAGCTGTGCGACGGAGCCACAGGATGTGCTTAGGCCTGGGCAGCGAGCTGGCTTTGCAAGGTTTATGTGTTGGATGTTAAGTTTATATCAATATTGCTTTAGGCAGTTTATTGTTGTTTTTGTTATGGGGTTGCCCGGGTTGTGCACATGTGGTGTATGCCAGTCTCACTGCTGTGGACGATTCTAGTATGCTCGAGTGCTCGAGGAAGACATGTGCCGAAAGGCAAGACTGCAATCCTGGAAACCTAGCTAACACCCTCCAGAAGCTTGCCCTGGCCTTCACGCCTGTGTGATGTTCGGTGTGGCAGTCTGTGTGCCCAAGCACTGTAGCTTGGTTTCCGGTGCCTCGTAGGGCAGATCGCTACCGAGCTTTCTAGCATGTCTGGTGATCTGGAGCCCCTAGCAGCCAAGCTTGGCTTGATGTCCTGCAAGGATGAAGATTTGCCGGATCTTCTTGAGATGAAGGACCGTGTGCACATTCCCGGGCTACATAAACTAGAGTGACTCGCTCGTTTGGTTGTTCTAGGATTTCTCCTATTCGTAGAACAGCTACAACAACTACAACAACAACTACTACTACTACTACTACGACGACGACTACTACTACACTACCTACTCCTCCTGCCACTAAGGTTCCGAAAGCTCGCAAAACTCTTGAAACTGAAACCCTTAATCGAGCAATGTGCTTAGTAAGGTCTTTCGAGTGCATTTACGGTTCAATTTCAGGAGCTGGAAGAGCAGCTCCAGCAACAGTTGGCTGCAGCAGAAGCCGAAGACCAAGGTCGCCTGAAGAGGGCTGCCAACACGCCACATTCGGCTAAGGGAGCAGGGCAAACCCCTTCCTCGGCTGTCCCACGTGCTCGGAAGGCAGCACATTTAAAGACCCCGACCAGTGCCCTGAAGCCTACAAACCTCATGGGTGTGCTGGAGTATGTTGGCACGGCAGATGATGACGAGGATGTTGTCATGACCCAGGCTGACCCCTACACGATGACTTTGGAGGCGATCTGATTGCGACCCCAAACCCTATAAACCCTAAACCCTAAACCCTATAAACCCTAAACCCTCAACCCTATAAACCCTAAATCCTCAACCCGCAGTACGAGGAGCTACCGCCGCAGAAGCTTGAGGACCTGGTGCTCACCCCAGCGAAAGGCCCGGCGAGTTCCTCCCCCACGAAAGGCCCTGCGAGTTCCATTTCGGCGAAAGGCCCGGCGAGTTCCATTTCGGCGAAAGGCCCGGCGAGTTCCATTCTCAAGGGTGTCGAGACGACCCCATCGATCCTCAAGGGGGCCGAGGACAACTCCCCGGCACCACTGCTGCTGCGAGCAGACACCGGGTCGGATATATCGTCTGCCTCGGAAGCAGACTCTGCAATGATGTCGATGGTGCAGATCTTGCAGACTCAGCTGGCTGAGCAATCCAAGCAGAATGCACGACTGCAGAGCCTGCTGGAACAGCAGGCTGGCGAGTTGGCCAAGCTTCGGGCCGATCAGAGCAGTGCTGCGAACTCTGCTGAGGAAGCTGGGGACGCTGCAAGCGAAAACTCCGGTATGACCTTTGAGGCCGCGAGGCAGCGGGTTCGCCGACTGGTGAAGCTACGAGCCGACGGTTCGTGTGCTGTGCCGCAGCATGTGGTTGAGCAGTGGAACAAGCAAGGCAAAGCCCGCGAGCAGCTGATCCGTGTTTTCATGGAGCAAGGCTGCGACAAGGACCCCACACCTCCACCTTAGCTGATAACCCTATGATATATCCCTGGTGGGTCTATGGTTTTCGTGCAGGGGCTTCAAGGGCTTAGGCAATTTTGGGTTACAGGGTCTATAGGGCTTATAGTGGTTGCTGGTCTTCCTTTGAAGCGCCAGGAAAGCTTCCTGAGGAAGCTGACGATTCAGAACGAGCGGGAGAAGGAACTCAGCATCGTTGTGGAAGGAGACTTCTATACGGAGTCACAGTTGCGAGAAGAGAAGCAGCTTTCTTCGCTCCTTGCATTAACTTAAACTAAACTAATGCACCTCCTAGCCCCGACTATCCAATCTTGTCGTCCAGTGCATTAAGATACACTAAACCCGCTAAACCAATGAACACCCTAACCCCTACCTATCCAACGCTATGCTGTTTCTTCAGGGACCGGATCGCCGAGATCAAGAACTTCGCGAAGACTCACCCCAACATGATGCGGCATCTCGCCCTACACTTCGATTGGACACCGTATGTTAAGTCCTTTCAAGCTTCCTGCCAATGTGCAATGCCCCAAGCCCTTATAAACCCGAAAACTAAACCCTATAAGCCCTAAACCCCATGTTTCCTAGCCGAACCTGAGGAGGGATGTGTACAACCCGAACATGATCAAGTACTTCTACGAGGAGCGAGCCCATGCCACAATGCGAGCATCCGCCTTGCTGCGGTCCAGGGACGAAACGTCCATGGACATGCCCGTCGAGCAGGGCGAGGATGGATCTGTTGCGGTCGGCCAGGATGTAAACCTGGGTGATCTGGGTGATGCTTCGATGGTAGGTACGAGTGCTGCTGGAGACCTTGATGAATAGCATGCTAGCTGTTGGTGTTTTGTCTATGTCTTCAGCTGCACTATGCTTCAGCTCATCTTTTCTTGCAAGGCTCCGGCTCTGGGTCTACGGTTTCGGGTGGTGCTGGTGAAGCGGACATACAGCTTCCGAGCCTGGAGGGTGGCAAAAAGGCATCCTCTGTGATCAATCAGTACATGCAAGCGGCCCTCCAGAGATCCACTAAGCTCGGCGATGCATTGGGTAAGCTGCATGCTGTTCCCCCATCGGATCAAACTGATGCCATGAAGAAGCCCTTCCTCTGCAAAACTCCCCAACTAATTCCAGGGTTTAGGGGAGGGTTTAGGGTTTGGGGAAGGGTTTAGGGTTTGGGGGGAGGGTTTAGGGTTTGGGGGGAGGGTTTAGGGGTTAGGGGGGAGGGTTTAGGTTTAGGGGGGATTTGGGGGGAGGGTTTAGGGGTTACGGAGGGTTTAGGGGTTAGGGGGAGGGTTTAGGGTTTAGGGGGGAGGGTTTTTGGGGTTTGGGGGGGGGGGTTATATAGGGACCCGAAAACCTTCTGTCCCAAGCTCCTATTTTCAACCCCAAGATCCGAATCCCTAAAACCCAGCAACTTCAAGTTCCAACCCTGAGTAAGAATTAAGACCTCGGTGATTCATACCCCAAACCCTCGGAAGCCCAGAAAGCTCCAATTGTCTAGCCCAAACTCGTATCTCAAACACAAAGTCCCAACCCCAAGTAAGAATTAGAAGACCTCGATCATTCATACCCGAAATTCCTGTCCCTTCCGATTTGCCGAGGTTGCTGACCAAGATGGAATCCACGCACATCGCCTTGGAGGCATGCCAGGATGCAATGCAGGAGATCTATTGTGCCGGAGCCGTGGAGGGATATTCGCAAACGCCCTCCAGTAGCACTAGTGTTATGGCAAAGCTGTCAAAGGTATATAGGGTTTATAGGGCGGGATGGGTTAGGGTTTAGGGGTATATAGGCTTTATAGGGTTGTTTCTGGCTAAGGCAAGACGATGAGCTCGTGAAGCAGTACAAGACCCTTCGCAAACTGCTGCTTAGCTAGACCTCCGAAGCAATCCTGCTTGTGTGTGGCCGATGCCTGAAACCCTATAAACCCTAAACCCCTAAACCCTATAAACCCTGAAACCCGATAACTTAGGGCGATGGAATCTTCGGCCTTCGAGACCAGATCGAAAGCTGCTATGCCGAAACGCCGTGCTGCTGCTGATGCCAAGCCGAAAGCCGCACCCAAAAAGGCTTCATCCCCTGCTGGACCCGCTGCCAAACCAAAGGCCGAGGCACCTGCTGGTCGCAAGACCGGCAAGCAGTCTGCCTGAGGACCATTTGCAGGCTTTTTTGGAGTCGTCCGGATTTTGATGTGTGCCGGGCGGGGTTGAAACCCAAGAGGGCTCTGATACTTTAGATCTTAAGGTGCACCTGCATCCTACTAACTTCAAAACTTCATACACTGTTGTCTACAACCCAGAAGCCCAGCATGAGCTTTTAAGGCTACGCCTTGGAAAGTCTTCTTATGAAGACTGAAAGTCGCACCTGTCATCGCGACACGATCCTGCAGTGCTGAGCTGCTCTGTGTGTGCAAAAGAAAACAAGTCCTCTATGGTTTAGCTTATCTGACTCGCATTGTTGGCAATTGGCAACGGCACAGCCCGATAGTGTTTCGGATGATTCGAGAATGAAAACATCCCCAGGCGCAGGTCCGGGACCTACGGCACGAGAACTGATCGATGGCCTTGCAAATGGAGCTACCTGGCCTCATGAGTCCAAAAACCCGAAGCCGATAGCCCTGAACCCTTTGTATATGTAGCCCTGATCTCGACAACTCCAAACCTCAATCTTCTATATGTCCCCTAAAACGAACAACCCTAACCCCCCCTAAAGCGCCGAAAGAAGCACGACACATCTAAAACCGAGAACCACAAACCAGAACCCTAAAGAACCCTAAAGGCCTATAAAGCCGATACCCCCCAACCTAAACCCTAGGAAACCCCGTAGCCGAAAAGCCCAAAGCCTGAGCCACGGCAAATCCTTAAGCCGATAACCCCAAACCTGAACACGAGGAAGCCCTATAACAGCTCATAGCCCAAAACCTGCATGAACCCTGGAAAACACCAAAGCCGACAACACCAAACCTGAACCGCTGAGAGCCCCAAACCTGAACCTAGGAAAACCTATCTCAGCTGAGAGCCCTACAACCCTAGGGAGCCCGAAAGACGATAATACCAAACCTGATCCCTCCGCAAGGCGATAACCCCGAACCTGAACACGAGGAAGCCTTAGAACAGCTGAGAGCCCCAAACCTGAGCCCATTTAATAAGTGCCCTGGCAAAGTGAATAGGTGTGTTTGGGACGGTTTATAGAACATATGTATACAATATCAATTGTGTGTAAGCTTCACTGAAACCGAAAGCCACAGTCTTTGTGGTCTTACGAAACCTGGTATAGAGAATCCTGCAAAATCATAGCAACAATTCTAAAGCCCCAATGCAACACCCTCAAACCGTAATGCGATTTGTTTGCAGGCTCCGGCTGCACGCATCGTCCGCCTGGCCAAAGCCATCGAAGAGGAGCAGCCAGGCATCCTTGGCGGCATCAGGCTGATGAGCAAACTGGATCTACCCAAGGCGGAGCAGAGGCTGCATGCTTTGGCAAAGCAATGGAGCATGACTGTTCCAGTAGCCATGAAAATGTACAACAGTCGAAACGTCAGCCAACCAATGATTCTCTTGACAACTTGGTTTCACTATCTGCTGAACCAGAAATCCGAAATCTTGCTTGGTGGATTCTCTGTCGAGCATCCCCATTGCTCGCTACTTTTGGAAGCTTTCTGGCGAGCATATCAAGAGGAACAACCTACACACATGGTTTTTCGGCGGCATTCTCATGAGCTCTCCAAGTGCATACCTTACATGCTGTTTGGGGACGAGGGAAGGTCGCTCCGGAAGAGTCCAATACAAATCGTGTGCCTCGAGACGGTTTTTGGGCAGTCCACTTTCGACAACTATCGGAAGCTGTGGGAACAAGGCAAGCAGATAGATGCCGAAGCCTTGCTGGGTACAATGACTCACACTGGGAGGGGCTCCTCCTTTCTGTCCCGCATTTTACTTTATGCACTGCCTCATGCCCTGTACCGTTCTGACTCCGAAGGAAGCTACAAGCAGTTTTGGTATGACTGCATGGATCAAGTTTCCAGAGCTGCTGTCCGAGTTTTCGAGGATGGTATCCCTCACGCTGGCGGGCTGGGCACATTCTACGGTGTTTGTGTCGGCTTCAAGGGCGATGCGCCTTTTCTGGCTAAGGCTGCCCATCTCAAGAGGACTTTTATGTCTGTCCAGGGGCACAACAAGGGCATCTGCCCCTACTGCGAAGCGGGGACAAGTCACTTGGCTCGATTCGCATGCTCTTTCTGCTTTCGTTCGGTTCATATGATGGTATGAAGTCGTACTCGCTTGCTACATAGTTTAAAGGGTTTCCAGGGTCTGTATAGCTAATGCTAAAACTAGTAAGTTTCCGTTTGTATGGTTTAAGGTTTATAGGGTTTAGGGTTGAGGGTTTAGGGTTTATAAGTTTAGGGTTGAGGGCTTATAATAGGGTTTAGGGTTTATAAGCCTTTGTGCCGACAAACCTAACACCCCACAAGAAGACCACTGAATCTCCCTCCTTCCCTCGACTACCTTGATCCTAAAACCTAGATCACCCTGAAGCCTTCGAGCCCCGTAACCCGGGATTCCCAAAAGAGCTTGTGTAAACAACCCGGATCTTATCAGGATTCTCCTCTTGCAAACCTCGGGATACGAACACTAAAATTCGGAGAAAAAACACTAAAATTCGGAGAAAAAGCAGGTCCCGACATCCCCTGGGAAGATGTCGGGTCGGAACCAGTTTGGGTGCCGACTATAGGACGGTCGAGGCCTTGGAAGCCGAACAAGTATTCGTCCGTAAGATCCATACCTTTCACAACATCTTCGCCCGAGCAGCTGCTGCAACCGGACCTCTTTCACTTGGTCAAGCTGGGCATCGCCCGGCATTTTGCTGGGTCGTTCTTGGTGCTGGTGGCACACTGGGGCTACTTCTTCTGCGAAGGGAGAAACAGCTTTCCAGATGTTCTTGCAAGGATGTATACTGATTTCAGAGCTGCCTGCAAAGCCATGCACTTGACGCCGCACATCAAGGGCTTTACAAAGGACACCTTCCACTTCGTCAACTTCGAAAGCTGGCCCTGGGGTGGCTGGAAAGGATCAGACACTCTGCTGATTCTCCGCTGGATGATCCTGCTGCTCAGGCAGGGGTGTTGCTCTGGTGGGTCTGGTGGTGCAAGGACGTCTCCGTGGCTGAAGCACCCACTTGCAACTGATCATGCACTCGTGTTCAAGGCTGTTCATGATGGATGCTGTGCGATCTTGACTTTGTTTCAGGTTGCACAGAAGCAAGGGATCTGGCTGGACCGCCCTTCTGCTGTCCGGCTGCATTCCTCCATCGACTTGTTTTGCTCCTCGTACAGATATTTGGCCGGTCTATTCTTCACGCGAGGCCTGAATCGGTTCCACCTGGAACCAACTTTGCATCAACTCAAACACATTAGCATCCGCATACAAGAACAGCTGGCCAACGACGACATCGAGGCCATCCTAAATCCTGGGATGTATATGTGCGAGATGAGCGAGGACTTCGTTGGACACGTCTCCCGAGTAAGCAGGCGAGTGGCTGCTCGGAGCTGTGGTCTCCGGACACTCCAGAGACACTTGATCAGAGTGCACATGGTCTGGAGTGGTGAAAAGAAGAGAGCGAGTGCTCACGACCCCGAGGTTTGCAGAGTATCCACTTCCCTAAACCCTAAACCCAAAACCCTAAGCCCTGCACCCTAAACCCCTAAAACCTAAACCCTTCCCTTAAGATTTCTTGCCGAGTTTCGAATCCATTGCAGGAAGCCACAGCAGCTCTTCAGATTATGGGTTTCTTGAGGTTTGAGATGGTTTGGGTTTGGGGATCGTTCAGGGGCTCCCGGGATCTGAATGTCGAGGGCTGATTCGGCTTTGATGGTTTCAGTGCAATGCTTCGTCGGCTGATTCTACAACCACGACATCTATAACACAGGAATCAGCACATCGGCTAATATTCGAGCAAGAAAACATTGAGGCTGAAATAACAGCACAAAAGGGAACACCAGGTAAACCCTAAACCCTAAACCCTAAACCCTAAACCCTACCCTAAACCCTACCCTGAACCCTAAACCCTGAACTAAACTGCTTAAGCCAGCCCAAGGAAACGCCAAGACGGCACTGAGGAAGACCTTCCGCATGCTCTCAAAGACCTGGCGGTTTAGGGTTTAAAGGGGTTTAGAGGTTTAGGGTTTAGGGTTCAGGGTTTAGGGTTTTAGGGTTTAGGGTTTAGGGTTTAGGGTTTTAGGGTTTAGGGTTTAGGGTTTAGGGGCTAAGGGGCTAAGGGGCTTAGGGATTTGGGTTCTTAATACGTCTTTTAGAGGGCCCCCAAAAGAAGCACATCAGCACAAAAGCTGGGACAGAGATCTCCCCATAGTATAAAGCGCCTTGGCCATGAAGCCCAATGAGCTAGGGCTACCCTGTGAAAATTTTATGCCCTAAACCCTGAGCCCCTAAACCCTGAAGCCTCCTTCTGGGATCCCTATAAGTTGAGAGGTCCTCATAGGGCTTGGTAGCGGTTCTATAAGGGTTTTCTTACGGGGTTTAGGGTTCCAAGTTAAACGGTTTCTGATTCGGCTACGGGTTGGCGGATAACGGCTGAGAGTTGAAATTTTCGGGCTGTTCCATCGCACCGTGCTTATCACTGTGTTTTTGCTGGCTGCTGGCACTATTACTACGCCTGGCAGGGCTACTACGCACTACATACACGATCAGGCACCTCCGAATGATGCGAACAGTTATGTGCAATTCGAGACGAGCTTCATTTTGATGACGATCCTGGTGCTGGTCAAGATGCGAAACATAAGGGCGGCTCGCGAAAGTAATACCCGTGACTCGTGACCCTGATGACGAAAATGACTGTACTGAACAAGATGACGAGAATAATGTAGGGGCCTACATAATTACTAATACTATGTTGGGGGTTCTTTATTATGATTACAGTAGAATGGGCCCCAAAACCCTGTTCTAATTATAAAGGCCTCTATATCACGATACTGCGCGACCCTGTTCACCATTATGGTCCTGGTCATGATGATGGTGACGAAGGTGATAAGGGTGATGATGGTCATGATGCCTTAGAGAATCCAACAGAAGACGTACGCGCGTCCCTCTTCAAATGAAGGCTGTAAGCCTTTCTTAAACTAGGTTCCTGAGTAGCCCCTTAGCACCTATATGAGGGTACCCTTTTTCCTACTCTTTGCTTTTCATAAGGGAACCCAAAAAAGGAAAAGGGCAAAAGTGCCCCACTGGGGAACCTAGTAAAGCCCCAAACGATCTGCGTGCCTCGAAATACAAGCAGCTCGGCTTGTAGTCGTCGTAGATAAAGATGAGATGCCTTTCGGATGTTAAGCTCAGTTTACAGCAGGTCTTAAAATGGTCATATAGGCTTTAGGATTGGTTTTGCCCCAGACCCCAAACCCCCTTCTTCTTAAACTCTGCCGGGATGTCGGCGAGGACATCGCCGTTTAGAGTATCAGGTGGCTGTCAGGATTCTGGGCTTTTCTGTCACCGACTAAAATCTAAAATTTAGGTTGGGTACTGCCCCCATACAGTAACAGTCTATAATAGGGCTACTATTAAGGGCCTATTATATCCATAATATGAATATTATCCAACTGTTGCTGAGTGGGGGCAGTACCCAAAATTTAGGGTTGAGGGCTTGACCCTAAACCCTAAACCCGTGTTTGGGGCGTCTTCCCTGGAGCGAGGGGCTGGATTGACGTGTCGTCCTCGCGCTTCTTCATACCGGCCCAGTCTTTGCTGTCCTTGGACAGAAATCCTGGGCGGCGACGGAAACTTAATTATTCCTTTAGAACTCTAAACCGAAATAATTACGACAGAAATCCTGGGCGGCAACGGAAACTTAAGTATTCCTTTAGAACTCCAAACCGAAATAATTACCAGTGTTAGTCATTCCTTGGGGTTGCCTATGGTAATTATGGTATAACTTACCCCCAAACCCAGCGCCAGAACCCCCTGAAGCCTCTCTTCTATATAACCAAAGCGGACACCAAAACTCCGCACCCGATAGCCCAGACCATCCTTTCAGATGGAGGGTGTGAAGTTGGATGAACTCGGCTCGGAGATTTGGGAACGGATGCACTTGTAGTAGCAGAAGAGCATGGGGACATGTAGCGTGAGGTCTGTGCTGTGGGCGTCCTGGTTTTGAAGTTTGGGGGTTTAGGGCTGGGCCGGTCCAGTCTTGAGAGTTTACCATCGATCCAACTTGTTCGTGTGCTTTCTGAAACCCCATCACTTTTCGGCGGCGGTGGTGGTGGTGGTGGTGGTGGTGGTGGTGGTGGTGGTGCTGCTGCTGGTGGTGGTGGTGGTGGTGGTGGTGGTGGTGGTGGTGGTGGTAGTGGTGGTGCTGCTGCTGCTGCTGCTGCTGC
>CAJNDV010027546.1:6909-20529 GCA_905221635.1 Symbiodinium sp. CCMP2456 | reverse complement strand
CTAAACCCTACTTGTAGCCGGAAAGACCTACCTTTTTAAAGCTCCTTATTATGGTATCTATGTACAGTTCCCTTAGAAAGGTAGGTCTTTTCGGTTACAGGTAAACCCTAAACCCTAGAGGTGTGGAGACTCTGTGATTCTACCCTAAACCCTAAACCCTAAGCCCTAAACCCTAAGCCCTAAACCCTAAACCCCAAGCCCTTAACCCTTGTAGGGTTCAATTTAGGGTTTAGGGCCGGGCTTGGAGTGCTGCGGTTTGGGGCTGGGGCTTCGGGCTTGTGGGTTTGAGTTTGGGCAAAGCTTTAGGGCTTAGGGTTTAGGGTTTAGGAGCGTCTGGGCTCAGGCCTACTCGGGGCGACGCCGTTGCCTGACTAGGGTCAGGTGCTGATTGAGCCATGGATATTGAATCTACTGGTAACCCTCATCCACTGATTGCATCCCTGGAGTGGCAGCGGCTAAGTAAGCTGAGTCATCAGATCCTTCCGGGTCTTTTGGAGCGCAGTGCCAATTACTTAGTGCAGCCATATGGGCAGGCTGTATCTGTGGAAGGAGGTCTTCTATCCAGAGCATACTTGGTTCCATTCCAGGACGGTGCTAGTGAACCTAAGCAGAACGTGGTGCTGCGCCTACGTCATTCGGATTGGCATTTGTTGGAGGACCTTAGCCAACCTCTCAGAGTGATACAAGCCATTTGCCATGACGTGAAGACGGATGTGATCATGGATTGTACGCAAAAGGCTACGGTTGTAATAGGATCCAGGGCTTTGGTTCAGGAGACTACGGTACAGATGGCCGAGCTTTTTTGCGGGGGCTTTGCAGGATGGTCGCAGGCGGCCTGGGTTTTGCATAAACACCACATCCCAATCAGTACACGATGGACCTTGGATGTCGACGAGGACTGCCATCGCATGCTGCAACTGCAGCAGCCAGAGCTTGACATTGTACGATCCTTTGAGGACCTTGAAGGCGTAGCTGACGAGGCTAAACACGTGCATATCGACTCCAGCATTGATTGGGATTGGTGGTTGCATTGTTTTGCTAAGTGGCCAGTCAACATGGTAGTTGCCTCCCCTCCGGGGCAACCTTGGAACCCCACTGCGCAGGCATCAGGTCTAGAATCAGCAGATGGGCGACTTCTGCTCAGGATCTTTGACATCTGCAGTGCCTTTCAGGTTCCTGTGCTCGGCCTGGAGCTAAGCAGCGGTTTCTTTAGGCACCCGCACTACCCGCAGGTTGTAGCTGCTTGGCAGGCAGCAGGTTACGAGTTGCATTGGCAAGCGCCCCTGAACCTCCTTGACGTGCTGCCGTGTGCGCGCCCACGGTGCTTCGTCATTCTGTGCCTTCAGCGCCTCCCGACAGAGCCGCCACAGCCAGGCTGTAACTGGGCTTCCTCTAAAAGGGCTAACTTGAAGGCGGCCAGGGCCATCTTTGATCATCCCCCAACCCTTCATGCCAACCTGATCTTGTCTGCAGAAGAGCTGGCGGTCTACATGGACCCTTGGTACATGCCGCCCTCGCGTTCCGTGCAACATAAGCAAACGCCGGCTCTCTTCAGGCTTCGTACAGAGCTGCAGTGTGCAGGCTGTTTCCTCCCGCAATACCAGAAGCAACACTACATCCCCGAAAGCCAGCTGGCCAGACAAGGGATGCTAGGATTTCTTCTGCGGCACAAGGAAGCGGTCAGGTTCTTCAGCGGCGCGGAGATCGCCTCTCTGCATGGAGCGGTGCGGCCCCTCCTCCTGCAAACTTCAGGTGACAGCCAAATGAAGCTCTTAGGTGGTTCCTCTGCTGTGCCCCAGACCATTGCCTGCCTCACACATGCGTGTCATGCACTAGGCATCGAGGCATTGCCTGCACCGGAGGCTGCTGTGAATTTGGCGCTGGCCGAGCGGATCCACAATGGCAATTCCCTGTTCTTGCCTGCCGGGCCTGACTGTATCTTGTGTCGAAAAGATCAGGTGTGTGAAGTGCTTGCCACAGGCTTTCAATTCCAGGAGGTCCCCGGCAGTACCAGTGCAGCCCCTGAGTTTGTCACCTGGACACTGCATTCCGGCGAAGCCTCAGCCCCGCTCTGTATCCCTGCAGGGGCCGACCCCCAACAAATTTTTGATTTTGCAGGCCTGGAGCAGAACCTGTTGCCGCAATCACTCGCCAATAGAGCACAATCCATGACCATACACGTTGCAAGCTGCCCGGTCCTCACTTGTGGAGGCTTCCGAGGAGGAATGAGTTGTGACTCCCCCTTCTGCGTTTTCGCGTCGGCACAACAGGTGTATATTGTTGATGTCCAGTCGCCCCGCATGTGGCCACAGCTGTTGAACATCTTTGATGACTTGGGAGGTTCGCAGGAGGACTTGGTTTGCTTCAGTGCATGCGGCCAAAGACTGTGGCACGCAGAGGACTTTGAGGGTTGTGTTGTTGCTGACACCCTTGTTCCCGATGCCCCGGCCCTCAGCCTTAGCCTCCTGCATGATGCCTTTCAGCGGACCGAGCTCCGTATCTGTGGCGAGGCCTTGCACATCAGCTGCCCCGTGGACGTAGCGGTTCAGTTCTGGTTGGGTTTCCCTTTTCAGCTTACGGAGGCCTTAGGCTGGACCTCTGCAGTTGTTAACTTCCCGTGCCAGAACTGTGAGCCCATGGAGCTCCAACTTCGCCCGAGCCTAACTCGGCTACATGTATGCCCTGGCTTGCTACCCAGCCAACTCCGCATCTGGTACATGGTTGCTAGATTGGAGGCCAACAAGCTAACGGCTGGCTCCGCTACAGGGTTTCAGGTCGAATTGCAAGTTGTTGCACGGCGCTGTTGGCAAGGCTACCTGCCTGGCCACTTCTGCATCGATGACTTAGGCGATTGGTGGCGTGATGCCTCTGAGGCTTGTGGCCTTCCTCCTGACGTCAGGGTGTTCTCTGGCCCCCACCCGCTCCTTCCGGCCACCAGCGTCCATCAGGCTAGGCAAGATGCTAAAGGGGTGGTGGTACGCCGTACAGGGGCACTGCTCTTGACCCTGCACCCAAGCTGCGTTGGCGGAGGGGTCAAGGAGGAAAATCTGAACTGGTCCAAAACAAGACTTGCATCGTTGTGCTTGGCCCAAGGCATTGACCTCTAGGCCACCACCAACTTTGTTGATGATGTCTCCAACCATACTGGTGCCAACAAGCTCTTTCAGACTTTGAGCTCGGGCAGTGAAGGCTCTCGCTGGCAGCAGGTTGTCGACTTTGCTCGCCGCGCCAATGTCTCCCTGCCGGTGCAGACTAATCAGGTTGCTAAAGCTGAGGTCCGAGCCCGTCGCCAGGCGACCCGCAAAAAGCAGGACCAACGCTCTTGCATCCGAGCCTCCGAAGTCTCCATTGCTCCGGGATTCTTCCAAAACGAGGATGGCACTGATGCGTCCATACTTGAAAGCCTGAAGCCTGGCGCCACAGGAGTGCTCCTCACTGACGGGCCCCAGGCGGTGGAGCTCCTGCACACAATGCAAGGGGTGCAACCAGATGAGTTAGCCCTCCTCGTGTTGGGTCATGAATGCCCTTGCCCAGCAGATGGATGTCGTAGCCTGTCTTTCCCAGCCACTGGACGCCACTGCGGTTCTCCTCTGCTCCTGGCCGGCTGCTTGCACAACCTCGGGGGAAAGAAGGTGCTACCCCAAAAACAGCAGAACATTGATGTCGAGCTCCCAGATGTTGTTTGCTGTACTTTTGTGGTGTATGCCGATGACTGTGACCCCGAGCAATGGAAGGGCTTCGCTGCATCACCGGTCAAGTCTGTTGTAACCGCCTTCGCGGGCTGCGCCACGGACAAGGCTCTATCTGAGCCCTGGCGCCAGCCCTAGCTGACCAGGTCTTGTTCCATGCAAGGGTGGACCAGAAGAATTGCGACGTGCTCCTCGCTGCCAGTGGCCACAATGGTGTGTACATGGTTCCTAAAAATCAAGACCATAGCCTCAAGCAGGGCTATTCAGTGGTCTGGCTGGGCTCCTCCCGTGCCGAGGCCGTCAAAGCCTCCCTCCAGGTACCAGGCCAGCTTGGACTAGTCAGGTCTAAAGATAGATATGGTTTGAGGGTCCCAGAGGCTCGCCATCAAGCTGTCTTCCAGCAACTGCGCCCCGGCCTCGCTGTGCCTACCAAAGTCGCTGTGAGTAAATTGTTCCGAATGGGCCCGGTGCCTGTTGGAGCAGATGCCACGTCAGTGCACAAGTGGGCGGCTGGCGGTGGCTGGAATATCAAAGTCCTTAAAGCCCTAGGCCCGCAACATTGGCTTTTGGGATCCAACACAGATCCCCCCCGTTGCCTATCCTGCCTTTAACGGCCAGACCGTGTTGGTTTCCAAGGTGCAACAGAAATCCACACCTGCACCGATGGTACAGTCAGGTCAGCTCCAAAACCGCTCTCCCACTCCTCTGGCTTCTCTGAACAAGGGAGAGGATCCCTGGAGCAACAGTGACCCTTGGTCCAGCGCACTGCCCTCCTTTACAAGTCGGGCTTCGCTCTCCTCGGCTGCCTCCTCGCAAGCTCCGCGACAGGTTACAGGCCCTACTGAGCAACGGTTCCAGCAACAGGACTCCCGCATTCAAGCACTAGAGGACAGTGTGAAGCAGCTGACCTTGAAGCAGGAACAAAACCACGCCCAGCTTCTGCACCAACAGGGCGAGGACCGTGCTGCCGCCCAGGTCGCCGTGACAGGCCTCAAGGAGCAACTTGCTGTCCTTGGTAACGATGTCTCGCGCCAACTTCAATCCTCAGTAGACTCGTTACAGGCTGCCCAGACGCAGCAGCAGCAACAGATGCAAAGTGGCTTGGATGAACTCAAGGCTCTCTTCCTCGCCAGCCGTGACAGCCGTGACCCCAACAAGAAAGCGAAAATTCACGATCAAGAAGAGCTGTGACACATGGATGGCCTCCGGGCTGCATCTGTCTCTGCGGTTTCAGTTTTTAGGGGCTGGCCTCAACTTCCTTGCTTTCCCCAGGGAGTGAATCATTGGAAGCCGGGCCTCTCGCATCAACAATGTTGCGGTTCCGTTTGCGATATGACTTGGCCATGCCTGGCCACCAGGATGGGGTCCTATATCCTGACTGTCTGTTTCGCACAATACTTCTCTGGTGGCTGGGGAAAGCTGCCTGGCGTGCCCCACGGTGCATGCTTCGTTCCAAGCACTTTTACGGTGGGGCGCTCCCACCTGCATCCTCCTGCGTCTTCGCCGTGTTCTGACGGGCCGGTCACAAGCACCCCTCGCCCTGATTGTTCCGCCACTGACTGGAACTGGCTCAACGGCCAGCGAATCGGTGAAGCTGATAATCCGGGCCCTGCCCGTCAACTGTCTCTGCTGGAATCCCTCCGGCACACGTCTGCGCCTCCACAGCCAGCTGAGGCCCAACAGCCCCATGCAGCTGTGGCAAACCCACCTGACGCTGCCTCTTGCAACTCCGGTGACCAACCGACTGACTGTTCCTCTCAATCCAGCGACCCCCCAGCGGCCACTGATTTTCGCTTAGCGGTGGTCAACCCCACTGCTGTTTTGGGCAAAGAAGCTGATATCTTGGACCTCCAGCAAGACATGGTGCTTCTGTCTGAAACTTCCGCTGTTGAACGTGCCCAGCGGATGGCCGCTTCAGTCTTTGGTAAAGCACAGTGTTATAGCCAGTGGAGCCCACCTGTCCCTTCCCATGCGGCTGGGCATGCATCCCTCCGTGGTCACGCTGAAGGCACCGCCGTCATCAGCAGACATCCTTTGCGCGGCTCCTTTGCTGGTCGCCCTGAAATCTGGCAAGGCTCCTGCCGTTTGGTTGAGGCCATTGCCCGAGTTGGTTGGCTTTCCTTTCGGGTCATTGCAGTCTATGGATTCCCTGCAAATCGAGCGGAAGCCGCCCTCCGCAATGATGAATTGTTCAGGTTGGCCTTGCAAGTTGCCCAAAGGGACCACCTGCCAGCCATTATAGGGGGTGACTTCAATTGCTGCATTCGGTCCCTACCTGTGTGGGACGAGTTCCGGGCTTTTGGTTTTCGGGAAACTTTTGAGTTCTGGGAAGCCCGTACGGGCACTGTGCTCCCCCCTACCTGTCGAGCCGCCACTCGTCATGACACGGTGGTGCTGCCGCCGATATTTCAGCAAATGCTCTGCAAGGCTGCTGTCTCCACTCATCTTCACTTGTTCGACTCCCATGCACCGCTGATGTTGGAGTTTCGCATCCCTGCCAGCCCACTCCTACAATACCGTTGGCGCATGCCCCGCAGTTGGGCAACCTTGGAAGTTGAACCTCAAGCCTTTGATGCAGCGTACGCATGCAGGCGAGGTGTGTGTCAAGCAGCTATACAACAGTGCCATGACAGAGAAGATGTTGATCGGGCTTTTGCGACCTGGGCCTCACAGGTTGAAGCATCTGTTGATGCCTGTCTTCGTGAAAATCCATCGCAGCAACAATGCCCTGGCCTGCCAAAAGCCTGCAGGGGTCGCTTCCAGTATCGGCCTCGATTGAGGTTTCACCTTCCCTGTCCCGCCCGGCAAGCCCGTCATGGTGATTATAACCCGCCCAACGAGGTTATGACAGTGATAGGTCGAGCCAAAATCAAGCAGGCCCGTCGCCTCCGCACTTTTGCTGCTGGTCTTGCTAAGGCCCGAAAACAAGGTGAATGGTCCCCCAGCGTACGCCGCCAACTTGAGGACGAGTGGGCTGCCATCAAAAAAGGGCGCGGCTATAGTCCGACCTTTGCCCAGTGGCTTCTTTGCATTGCTCACTTTGATGTCTTCTGGGATGCATGGCCCCCTGCAGCTTGGTTGGAAGATGTCGTTGCCTATGTAGCCTACGATGCCGACATGCTGGCAAGGGCAGAGGCGCAACGGGCTGCAAAGCTTCGAACCTTCAGGGCCAACCAGGATGCCTCCTGCAACCATGCAAAAGGCCACTTTGCTGCCCTTCGGGACCCGATGCGACCTCCCATAACTGCCATACCAAAACTTGAAAGCCAACAGGCTGTGAAGGTCCAAGATCTGGCTACCGGCGTTGCATCGTACCGCCTACCCTTCCCTTCTGCGTTCGTGGCTGCTCTGCCAACGACTGCTGATGGAGCCACCGTCCACATACAGGGCCTTCTCAAAGAGCCAGATGAATCAGAAGTCCTGCAAATCCATTTCCCTGCGGGTCCTCCGCCGGCGCGCTGCTGCCTGCAGCAAAAAACTGAGGCCAGTACTGGCCCGGAACTGCACCGCGCCTTCTTTGAGTACTGGGCCCCCATTTGGCTCAGGGATAAGGCAGCGGACTGCCAACATAACGGGTCATGGGAAACCTTCCTTCAGCATCTCCCACCGGTGCCACAGGAGGCCGCGTCGTTGTGCAAGTTTGACTCCTTTGCTCCTCAGGCATGGTCGGCACGCGCCAAGCGCCTCAAATCAGGCAAGGCGACCGGGTATGATGGCATATCTAATGCAGAACTCAAAGCCCTGCCTTACCAGGCCCTTTCGGACCTTGCAGAGGTTTTCCGGCAGTGCAGCCGCTTCGGCTGGCCCACTCACATTGCGTCTGCCACGGTCAGCAGCTTGGCAAAGACTGACCGTCCGCAAGGCATGCACCATTCCCGGCCTATCACCATACTGGCCACCTCGTACCGGCTTTGGGCCAGTGTGGCGGCCAGAGGCATACTCCAGGCCTGGAATCAATGGTTCCCCAGGGAAATCCTTGGCTGCCTGCCAGGTAGAAGCTCAAGAGACCTTTCTCTCAGTTTAGAATGCCTCATCGAGCAGGCCCGACTTGCCAAAGAGCCCTTACTTGGCTTCAGCATTGATTTGGTCAAGGCCTTTAATAACCTGCCACGACGGCCCCTGCAGGAGTTGCTCCTTCATCTGCAGGTCCCCCCGGTGATAGTCCAGACCTGGTTCTCCTTTCTTGACCGCGTGGCCCGTTTCCCCATCTTTCATGACAGCCTCGGGGCAGGACTGCCCAGTTCCACTGGTGTCCCTGAGGGTGATCCTCTCAGCGTCGTTGCCATGCTGGCGATCTGTTATGCGGCGCATCACTGGCCGCGTAGCCCCGATAGTGTTCTCCGGTCCTATGTCGATAATTTCACGTGGACGTGTACGGAGTCTGCGGCGATCCCTGATGCGGTGGCTAGTGCGCGGGAGTTCTGTTCAGCCCTCCGCTTACCGATAGATTGGACAAAGAGCTACTGTTGGGCTACGCTTCCCAAACATCGCCGTTGGTTGCAGCAAGTTGCTTCCAGTCTTGTGCCTGATGGAAGCGAGCTTCGCGTAGTTGACGGGGCTAAAGATCTAGGCGTCTGCTTTAGGTTTGGTCCCAAGGCAGCGACGCAACCGGTCGCCAGTAGGTTGCAGAACGGCCACGACCGGCTCCAGAAGCTGGGAACGATGGCACGCCCTCTTGAACTTAAGGCTCGATTGATGCTCGGTTCGGTTTGGCCTGCCACTTTCTACGGCACAGAAGGCCACAGACTCTCGGTGGCCCAGATCAACTCCCTGCGAACCGCTGCAGCCAGAGCTTTGGTTGGTAAACACAGCTCCACCTCTCCTGTCCTTGCTCTGTCCTGTCTGAGTGCAAGGGTCCTGGACCCGGGGGTTTATGTGTTGGCCCAGTCCTTGTGTGCCCTGGCACGGCTCCTTAGAGTTTGCCCTGAACAGGGCAACTGGTGGCTCCAAACTACTTCCCAGCTCGATGGAGCCGTGCGCCGTACCATTGGCCCGGCAACTACGTTAGCAAGGCGCTTAGCAGAAAACGGCTGGGTGCTCAAGCCAGATGGTCTCCTCAAAGGGCCCGATCACTGGCGGTGCCACCTTCGAACATCGTCGTCCTCGGCCATCAAAGTTGCGGTAGCAGGTGCCTGGTGTGCCAATGTACCGGTTCTAGTGGCCCACCGTAACGGTCTCCAGCAGGTACCCCCCCCCTCCCCGCAAGCCACGGCCCAGGCCCTCAGAGGTTTCAAGGTTGGGGAACAAAGGCACCTGGCGCGGGCCATAGTTGGAGGTTTCATGTCAGCTGCTGCCCGCTCCACATGGGATCCCTTGATTGATGCCACTTGTGAGCTGTGTGGCGGAATGGATACCAAGCACCATCGACTGTTGTACTGCCCTGCTGTGGCCAAGGCCCGTGCTCCCTTTCAGGACCTCCTGACCTGGGTTCAGCAGTATGTACCTCACTGGTTGCACTGCCCCTTTGCAGTGGAGCACGAGCAAGAATGCTTCAGCCGGCTGTTTTGGGAGTCTCGCAAACTTTTGCC
Organism: Symbiodinium sp. CCMP2456; assembly: GCA_905221635.1. Classification (NCBI taxonomy): domain Eukaryota; class Dinophyceae; order Suessiales; family Symbiodiniaceae; genus Symbiodinium; species Symbiodinium sp. CCMP2456. The sequence continues at coordinate 11,312 of CAJNDV010027546.1, read as the reverse complement.
ACCGCCCAGTGTATCTGCTCTCGTTACGGCTCATAACCTTGACCGACTGTGTCTGTACACCGATGGCTCCTGCAATCATAACTCATGTCCGGCAGCCCGCCATGCCGCATGGGCTGTTGTGCTTGACTTACGCCCATCGGAACGGTTGCCGCATGGCCTTAATGACCAGCAACTCGCTGAGGTGCTGGCCTTGCGCTTCGTACCTGTTGCTCAAGGGGTCGTACCGGGTCGCCAGACCAACAACCGTGCGGAGTTCTGCGCATTGCTACAGGCAGGTAGGATCGCCTCCAGTCTCCCAGAGGTGCCCTGCCATGTTGGGTCGGACAGCCAGTTCGGCTTACGGGTTCAAAGCCGTCTTCAACAATGTCCTGTACTACCGAGAGAAAACAATGTGGCTGATCTGGGCGATGAGGATGTCAGCAACTGGTTTCCGGCTTCCCTTAGTGGCTACAAGGTCCGGGCCCATCGCCGCCTTAGCGAGGTCCCGTCTGATGAGCTGGTGTGTGCGGCAGGCAATTTCGCGGCCGACCTGGCGGCGAAAAAGGCGCTCCAGAACGACCTACCTCTGGCTGGAAGTATGTGCTCCGAAATTGCTGCCTGGCGCCATGAACAAAGTGAGTGCCTGCAATGGTTTTACCAGTATCTGCTTGAGGTCACAAAAGTGGTGGTGCCGGCCCGCAGGGCTCTCAGGCAGCATACTGTCGGCGATGAGGCGGACCAGCAGCATTCAGGTGCTCCAGCTGGCAGTGAATCCGCAACCTGCTGGGACTTCTCTCAATGGCAGGCCTTTTCACCTGAGGAGACTCAACCGCTGACGCCCCGGGCGTTTCCGGTTGAGGGGTTCCAAAATGGTGGATGGCCCCTGTGGTTCCTTGAAAAGATCTGGCAATGGGTGTTTGAGCTGCAGTGGGGCCGCCAAGACCATCTTGACAAGAGGGATCGCGGAGTCACTTATCTCGAGCTGCTCGCCAACTTCGTTGTCTGCACGGCCGCGTGTCCACCAGTCTCTGGAGAGGGAGATCGAACGATGTTGGACCCACTTGCAACTGAGGGTATCTTGCAGCCGATGTATGTCCGCAATGCCATAGCTTTTCTGGTCCAGGCTGTCAGATTTCTGGAGCGACGGACACGTACAAAACTGTGGCAGGCTACAGCGCATCATCGGGTCCGGTCCCTTCGACAGCTTGGAGACGTCACGGGCAGAAAAGGACTCAGTCTCCGGCCTCAATTCCCGCATGCGCATGAGACGTTCCGACTTACATGTCAGCTATGGGCTGAGAACAGTGGCGAAGTTATTAGGGAGTACGCTTGGCACAAACGTGCTGAGCCCAGTTGATTGTGGCCAAATGGCCCCAATGTGTCGCTGAGCGACCCGACATGCCCAATGTGGCAGAGACTCTTCGGATGCAGACTGGGAGAGGTGGAGTCGCATTGCTGGCCCACTCTTTCCCCCCTCCAAACCCGTGAAAGGTTTAGGGTTTAGGGTTTAAGGTTTAGGGTTTAGGGTTTAGGGTTTAGGGTTTAGGGCTTAGGGCTTTGGGGCGTGGTGTCACTGGAGGTGTCGATTGTTCTGAGAAAGATGAGTCGCAAAAGCAGATCTGGATTTGCAAGGCCTTGTCTGTTGCGCTGTGTATCAGGGCTTGCAGGTTGTTCAGTCAACACCGCACCCCGCTTGCATGTAATGCAGGGGCCTTAACAGTTAGAATGGGTTTTTCGGGTATATTAAACTATAGTTATAAGTTATAATGAGGAGCCCCCAAAATAGTATTGGGAATTTAATTAGGCTTGTCGTTTCTGCGCAGATGGGCTTTTAGTCCCGGCCGGGATTCCAACCCTTGCATCCAATGCTGTCAGAAATCATGGAGCGCACAGCCCCCGAAGCAAAACCCTAACGCCAATAATCTCCCAAACCCATGATGTCGGAACCTGATCTTAAAAAACCTGGCCCTATAACCCAAAAATATTAGCATCCGTATGAAGAACCCCAATAAAGACTCAAGATTTCTTGATCAGGTTCCTACATTACCCTATACCCTGGAGCACACAAGGTACTTGTCCAGCAGTAACCTTCACGCCCCGGATTTCGGGCTTGTTCCGCGTACATACAAAGTTTAGAACCTAGGTTCCCCAGTAGCCCCTTAATAATAAGGGTAGGGTTTAGGGTTTAGGGTTTAGGGTTTAGGGTACCCTTTTTCCTACTCTTTGGTTGTAATAGGGGAGCCCGAAAAGAAAAAGGGCAAAAGGGTACCACTGGGGTGGAACACCGGGGCTTAGAGTTTGGGCTGCGCTTCTGGCTCCGGGACGTGCCTCTGTGTCGGTAGAGGCTGGCCGCCATCCAAATGGGAATGCCAATCGGGTAGACAAGAGCCATGACCTCGCTGTGGGAGCTAGGATTAGGGGGAATCTTGGGGATATAGACCCTCGCAATAAGGTCCCTTTCTAGAGAGCCAAAAAGTAGGGTTCAGAAGGGGTTCCCTTTAAGGGGTACCCCTAATAATACTACCTACGCTGGTAGCAAGATCTCAAGCCCTAAACCGCAAACTAAGTCCTAAGCCTTGAGCCGCTCTTCCGAAGTCCTCAGCACTAACCCCAAGATACTCTGACCGTCGCATCTACGGTTTCAAGCCTTTAGCCTAGGGGCCTTAATAATTAGAATCGGGTTCTGGGGCCCATTATCCTATAATTATAATAGGGAACCCCCAAATGGCATAGGTCATTCTTAAGGCCCCTAGAAAAGGCCTAAGGGCTTGCAAGAGGGGTGAGGTCCGCTGCGTCTTTCGTGCTCAAAGCAGAAGAAGCCCCCTCTGCGATGTAGGGTTTGGAGTGTTCGGGTTTGGGGCCTGGCCTAGGGTTTAGGGTTAAATGTTTAAGGGTTTCGGTGTTTAGGGTTTAGGGTTAAATGTTTAAGGGTTTTGGTGTTTAGCGTTTAGGGTAGGTTCGCGCTACAGCCATCAGAATGCTAGGAACAATTTCTGCGTAACTCGAGCAACAGGCCAGACCGCAAGAACGAAGGCCAGTGGGAAGGCTTGTACGGATAGCAACACGAGCATATAAGAGGAAGAAGTTGCGTGACGAAAAAAATCCTGATCATCGTAACGGAACCCTGTCATCCTTGCCGAGTGAGAGAGTAGGGTCCACTGCACAGACTGAAGGTAGCTGCAGCTTGACCGTCAGCAGGAATGAAATGGGTAGTTGTCATAATTATGGTCCACTTTGGGGTACCCTACATAATAGGTGCCGTATTATGATAAGGACCCAAAAAGGGACCATAAGTTTGACAACCACCCAAATAGCAAAGGAGGGTTTAGGGTTTAGGGCTTAGGGTTTAGGGTTAGGAATGCATATTGATGTACAGTTGCTACTGTGAAGCCGCCCGAGCCGGGGAAGCATAGGCACTCCAGGACCCAGGACACCAGTAACACATACCATTCCTCGTACCAAGGTCGGAGGACACCCAGCCCATGGCGTATGCTGCAAAATGATTTTAGACCCTAAACCCTAAACCCGAAACCCTAAACCCTAAACCCTAAACCCGGTTTTGCAACAAGAGGTTACCTGCAGCCGGAAGATCCTCGAACAGGTTGCCGAGTAGCGCCAGCATAGATCTGGAAGTTGCGATGGGCGTCCTTCATCCAGCACTATGCCGTAACAAAGAACCCTAAACCCTAAACCCCTAAACCCCTATACCCTAAACCCCTAAACCCCTAAACCCTAAACCCTAAACCCTAAACCCTAAACCCTAAACCCTAACCCAAAGAGCATAGAGCATACTGGCTTCGGGAAGAGGTGGACTCGTGTTCAGGCTGAGGTTGGAAGGTGTAATAGACAGGGCTGAGCTGAGTCCTTGGCCTGGGAGTTTAGGGTTTAGGGTTTAGGGTTTAGGGTTTAGGGTTTAGGGGTTTAGGGTTTAGGGTTTAGGGTTTAGGGTTTAGGGGAGGTTGGAGCTTTTTGAGGCTCCCGTCCCAAGCCCTACACACCGAACCCGCAGCCTACCTGCGACTCTAACTAGCTACAGCTTTACGGGTTTTGTCTACTGGTTTCAGGGTAATGGCTGCGAAACTGTAGGTAAAAAGAGTTACAGGTAGAACCTCAAACCCCCGAACCCTAAACCCCTTAAACCGTGACTAAACTACGCCCCGCCCCCCTCGGCCCCCATCATGACCAAAAAGACGGAACACTACCCTAAACCCTAAACCCTAAATCTTAAACCCTAAACCCTAAACCCTACAAAGCCCAACACGAGCCTTCCAAACAACCCTGGAAATCCTCGGCCGCTAAACCCTAAACCCTAGACCCCCCCCCAAACCCCTAAACCCCAAGCCCCAAAGCCTAAGCCCCCAAAACGCTAACCCCAAACCCTAACCCCCAAACCGTAATCCCAAACCCTAAGCCCCTGAACCCTT
>CAJNDV010027535.1:27289-47933 GCA_905221635.1 Symbiodinium sp. CCMP2456 | reverse complement strand
TACGTAGGGCTCCTTACTAGAACCCTACTATAGTATACTATACTGTAGCAGGGTTCTAGTAAGGAGCCCTACGTAATAAGCATCATTGATGATTTTTATACCCTACCTTAAGAACCCAAAACCTACTTTTTTGTAGGGTCCCTATGAATCCCGAATTAGGGTTTCTAATAAGAACCTACAAAGAAGGTGGGTTTTGGGTTCTTAAGGTAGATTCCCATTCCAATTCTCAAGGCCCCGTAAAGTGTACCACCCAAACCCTCTTGGATGTCTGAAGGCGCCCTAACTTAAAGGATCATGGGACTTAGTAAGTAGGGTTTAGGGTTTAGGGTTTAGGGTACTTAAAGGATCATGGGACTTTGTAAGTAGGGTTATAAGTAGGGTAGCTATACTTATAACCCCAATTAGGGGACTCATAACCTTACTTACTAACTCCCATGATCCTCCAAGAAGAGTCGAGTTCAGGAAGGCTCGAAGCGACTGAGTCTTGAGTTTTGGGCCCTGCCAAGGGCTTGCCGGCAGGATTTTGGGGGCGTAGGAGGCAGCAGACGAAGGACACCAGAACCTCTAAACCCTAAACCCCGGAAGCCCTACACCCGAAAGCCTACACCTTTAAGTCCAGATCAAAACTCTGATGGACCCGCAGACTTTGCACAATCTTTCGTTGGAGGCCTGCATCGTTTGGGGTGCGGCACAATGTCTCCGCAAACACTCTGCAAGGACCTGTGGCGAAAGGTTTATCTGATTGTATCTGTCTGTATGTGTAGAGAGAGAGAGAGAGAGAGACACAGCGAGGTGCAGGGAAGGCAGGCAGGTTACAGGTTTTTGTTGGGCTCACGGGCTTGGAGAAGTTCAAAATAGAATATAGTAGAATTAGTATAGAAGTTTATTGTCGTATATTGTAGTTGTATACCATAGTAATAGTAGTATGTTATCGTGTATTTTGGTAGCATATGATAATTGTCAATAACATAAGCCTTACCCTCTTGGACTCTTACCTGTGGCATCGAAAGCCGTTTGCGACAATGCCCCCACAGAGTGAGCAGCAGCCGCAATTGTCAAGATGCTCCTCTTCGGATGCCGCCCAAATGCGAAACCAACATAGTGGCATACTGCCCTGCTGGTGTTGGATCCTCAACGACTCAACGACGAACAAAGGATAATGTGGCTTTGTTTACATCCAGTGCACCGCGAGCTTGGCTGGCGAAAGTCTGCCGAAGATAGAGAGACGGCAACACCCAACTAAAGACACACGGAATATGGGGCATAAATAATTTAAAACTTGAACAGGGTTTTGGGGCCCACTATACTATATTTATAAGAAGGACCCCCCTTCCCCTCCAAAAAAAAACATGCATTTGTAATTAGTAAGGCGCCTCTATTAAGCTGCACCGTACTTAACGGATCATGGGACTTAGTAAGTAGGGTTATAATTAGGGTAACTATACTTATAACCCCAATTAAGGGACTTATAACCTTACTTACCAAGTCCCATGATCCTTTAAGTATGTCCCTAAGTCGGCCAGTCTCTTGGAGCTCAGGTCCCCGCGAGGATGTTGCAGGGGGCCTGGCGGAAGGCTGCTAGCTTCTCCACCATTCTAGCGGTTTAGGGTTTAGGGTTAGCCGTTTTGGGTTTAGGGTTTAGGGTTTAGGGTCAGCCGTTTTGGTGGGGGTGTCCGTGGTGGTGTCATAGTGCGCTGTATGAACACTATACAGACCCTCAACCCCTCAACTTGCCCTCACCCTGAGCTTTGGTGTTGAAGGTTTCCGGGTTTCCGGCATGCTCTTGGAATGCGAGATCTACTCACTTCTGGTTGCAATTGGGGTTGTAACAGCAGTAGTTGACAGGTACTTGCATGCCCGGCTCTGACCTGCCTGCTGAAATGCCCCCAGGGTCCCTTCAAGTAATCTGTGCGGGGGCAATGCAGCAGCTCCGATACCACTTGAGTGAGGGTTCCCGATTAACAGGGGCCCTGTGATGAGCTGGATGGAACTATTTGGCTACGCTGGCAGGACAGCAAAAAAACATTGAAAGCCCTAAACCCCAAACCCTAGTTGCTAGTCCGGAGGCTACTCGGGGCGCGGGCATTCGAGCCTCTTTAACAGAAGACTCTGGGGCCGTCGTTTCGAACCCGAAACCATCGAAAACCCTCGAAAGCCGAACCCTCAAAGAACCCTCGATGCCCTGATGCCTGTAACCCGGTCTGCAGCGCTGTGAGTCCTACGCCCGGACGCACAGAATCCATGAAACCGTATAGCGGATCCCTTTCTGGGTTCTTGTTAAGGAGTTTAATTCAACTTATGCTGCCAATGGTAAAAAACATATGGCTTCCTTATAGAATTAAACCCCTTAACAAGAACCCTTCTTTTCAATTTCCTCATTGCCACAAACACCACTCGGGTGGGCAGCTTACAAGGATTCCTGGCGTAAACCACACCCTCCCATGCAGGAGCCGTTGAAACCTCCACTGGTCCGACTTCTTCCACCATCTGCGCAGAGCAGTTTGGGCGGCTTTGGATCTTTTATATCATCTTGTACCATAGTACACTTAGTATACTATAGTACAATACTACATGTGTATATAGGGCTTACAGTAGTTTAGTGAGGGGCTTGTAGGGTTTATAGGGTTTGGGGGGGACTATGCTACCGTCGTCCTGCTGGTCGGATTCGCGGTGCTATCGCCGCAGATGCGCGGCTGAACTCCTAGACCTATTGGAATACCAGCAATACCAAACCCGGCGCCGCAGAACCTGCACCTCTCTTTGTAGCCCATAAAACCCTAAACCCTAAACCCTAGAAACCCTCATCACCTATGTCAACCCTCAACAAGAAGTGCTTGAAGTGAGGGAACCTTACCAGCTAACCCGGAGCATTCTCGAGAAAAAGAGAACCAAGTGCTGCAAAGGGCCTTCGAGTTGCTTAGGAATTTATAGGTCCATAGAGTCAAGGGCTCTTGAATCACAGGACTTGATCAATGAATCAAAAGGTTGGGTTATCGGGTTTTTGATTAACGGATCACTGAGAGGGAGGGTTTGGGCTGATGGTCTGGGGTGCATGGCGTAGGATTTACGGGGTAAGGTGTAGGCCTAGGATGTAGAGCCACCGAACTTAAGCACCCGACGGAAATATCCTGTCCACGACGAAGACTTCGAAACAGGAACCCACGCTGTCAAGACTGCGCGAAGAGCAGGAGGCCAACCATCGAAACGGCCCAACAGCAACCGCTAGTCCTTAGAAGCAGAATCACTCTTGGGGTTTTGTAGCAATTCAGGGGTGCTTGCCCTAACCAGCCCCAATCCCTAGAAGCCCTCAACACAAACTTGGGTTTCCTTTGTGGATTTCTAAGCCCTAAACCCTAAGCCCTAAATCCAAAACCCTAAACCCAAGGCCCTAAACCCTAAACCCTAAATCCAAGGCCCTAAACCCTAAACCCTCAAACCCTAGGCCCTATAAGCCCTAAGCCCAACCAGCCTGGCGCTGCCGGGACACCAGCAGGCAACTGGACAGGCTCCTAAGAAGCATCGGGAGCCCGAGGCGTTTTAGGGTTTAGGGTTTAGGGTTTAGGGGTTTAGGGTTTAGGGTTTAGGGTTTAGGGTTCATGGACTGCTATGGGTTGAGGAGCTGCTAGTCGGGCTACTGCAAGACAAACTACAAAGGGTTTAGGGTTCAGGGTTTAGGGTGCTATGATCTGGGCGGCTTTACAGTAAACCCCTGCAGCAGGGAGTCTTTCCATGCTAATTAGCCAGAATTCCATCCTCTATTCTTGCTCAGAAGCTTTAACCTAAGTAGGAGATCATATGATGGCAGCTTGCTATGTTACCATACTGATATCCCTGTTTATGCTCCCATAATATCTCCCATTCATTGGCAACTTGTACCTGATGAAACAGTGGAAAAAGATACAACAAGAGCCTTCAGTTGCATGCGAAGAATTTGCAGAAGCTTGAAACATACCGGGAATCCTGCCGCAACAGTAAGTTCCCGCTCCTCTGTCGGAAACTTCTGCGCACAAGTCAAGACGTCTACACCCGAACACCGGAACTGTACAACTGTATCTTATCTACCCTCCAGTATAAGCTCAACTTTGTAACACCCAGAAGCTAACATGTGTACAAAATGCTATGAGCCCTACTCTCAACTCCCTAAACCCTAAACCCTAAACCCTAAAACCCAAAACCCTAAACCCTAAACCCTAAAACTCAACTCCCTAAATCCCAACCCTTAACTCTCACATGGTTTTCGGCAAGCCGCAAGTCTGCCGGGTCTGCAGGGGCGCGAGCATCGCGCTCCTTCGAAGCTGGAATGGCAGGAAGGGCGCGAGGGTGTAGGGTTTGGGGTTTATAATAGGTGCTTTTCGGGTTTAGGGCCGGGTAATGGGGCCTTGAAAGGCTAATTACGAGGTTTCAGGCGTGCTGGCTCCTTGCTCACTTCTACACTTGAAGCTGAACTTCAATACTCGTCTACTCAGTTTAAAGACGGTAAAAACGGCTCAGAGGGCAGAGCTTCGAAGTTTGTAGTTGCTTACATTCTCACGGTATCGGCCCACTTGGACGGTAGCTTTCCTTCCGACATCGATGACCTCAGAACCCGCGGATTAACATCCAAAAGCCCTGCATCTGAACTTTGATAATTACGCAAGACCTACTTACATACTTCTGAGCGAAAAGGCTAGAGCCAGTTAGGAGGAAAGGCTTATTAATGTCTATCTCGATGTCATGTAAGCTGGAGTGAGGGGACAAGGGTTCTTCTCCGCATGGATGAGAGAGAGAGAGAGTGTGTGTGTGTGTGTCTGTTTGTGCCTGAATATATGCATATTGTATTATATATATATATACACATGCATATTTAGCTGCGCCTGTCACCACGTGCGTTTTCGGGCGACTTGAGGTGAAAGTCAAATTCTCTCAATCATGCCATACAGGCACACGAGCTGACCCACTTGCCCTGTTCAAGAATCACACGTGCCCCCTCGCCCCCCCGCCCCCCCAAACGCAGACTTTCGTAGGTCTCTCTTGCACAGAACCGCATAAAACACTATAAAATTACTCAGAGCCATACAACAACACCCTTGTCGAATCCCAGAGCACCCCAGAAACACCGGGTCCTGGTTTCGCTTCTGGCACATGACCTGTCCCCTCCGGCCATCTGAACTGTTGGCGAGCTGGAACCATCGGTAGCCGGCCTTCCGTGATGAAGACAAGGCTGAAGCCGTACCCAAACGACAGCCAAAGAGCCCCAGTACCCGTGCGAGGAATCTGGCAAGGTCTGAGAAGTGAGGTGCCACTGGCTCCAACTGGAACTACTTGGAGGTTCATGGGACTTAGTAAGTAAGGTTACAAGTCCCTTAATTGGGGTTAAAAGTATGATTACCCTAATTATAACCCTACTTACTAAGTCCCATGATCCTTTAAGTACCTTAACAAAACTCCACCCAGGACTTTGCTTGCCTGTTTGAAGCACTTCTCGGCAGCTTTGTCCAGAACCATCTTCCCATCCTGCCATGAGAGCTTTGCATTCTTTGGGCCCTAAACCCTCCCTAAACCCTGAAACCCAAAACCCTGAAACCCTAAACCTTAAACCCTAAACCCTAAACCCTGAAACCCTAAACCCTAAACCCTGAAACCTTAAACCCTAAACCCTAAAACCCTAAACCCTCCGAGCGAGAGAGAGTTGCTTCCATGGTCCTCCTGGGGGGAGTACCAGAGTGTCACTCGAATCGTACCTGGAAGCTTAGGGTTTGGGGTTTAGGGTCTGTCTGGTGCTTAGTAGGGAATGGGGGAATGGGCTATAGGTACTACTATAAGGGACCTTAAGGGTTTAGGGTTTAGGGTTATAGGGACTACTAGAAGGGACCTTAAGGGTTTAGGGTTTAGGGTATAGGGACTACTAGAAGGGACCTTAAGGGACTACCATAGGGATCCATTCCCCCATTCCCTTCTAAGCACCAGACAGGAGAAGGGAGGCGTGGGGGGGATGGGTAGGTCGAGATTGTAGGGGTCTCATGAGTTTAAGGCTTGAGGGTTTTGGGATTTGGGGTTGAGGGTATTGGGGTCTTGGGGAATTACACGTTCTGCGTTTTTCGAATGTTTATAAAGTTGCATGGTCCCGAGCTTTAAATGTTGGCGGCTAAACGTTTATGGGTTTGAAATCATGTAGGGTTTTTTGCTTCGCAAGCCCGGGGCTCAGGGCATAGTGGTCTGCTAAAGCTTACGGTTCTGGGGCTGAGGGTTTAAGGGTCCAGGTTTCGCGGGTAAAGAGAGATTACCCGCTTGGCATCGCAAGAAGCCCTAGGAGAATCATGGAACTTAGTAAGTAAGGTTATAAGTCCCTTAATGGGGGTTGTAAGTATAGTTGCCTTTTTTTAAACCTACTTACTAAGTCCCATGGTCCTTTAAGTAGAGGTTTTAGGGGAAGGTCGGAGTTGTGGGAACGGCGGTGCACGACCAACCACATGGACATGTGTAATGGGTTTAGGGTTTAGGGTTTAGGGTTTAGCCCGGTCTGCGAAAGCGCAAATCTTCAGATCACAGGAGCTCAGAAATGAAGACCAAAAACACCGAACTCTTAAACCCTCAACCGAGGCCCTAAACCTTCTCACTACATGCCCTAAATCCAAAACCCAAGGCCCAAAACCGCAGCGCAAACCCGAAATCATCGTGGGCACTGATCGGAAGAACCTCAAAGAGCTGAATTCGAAGGACCTCCAGGACGCCTGCGAAGTGCCATACAGGGCTATTACGGTCAAGGGCATGGGTGTTGGGTTTAGGGTCCAGGATACCGGGTAAAGGTAACCCGAAGCCCGAAACCCCAAACGCTCGAACCCGCTGAGCAACCACACATCTTACCATCACAGAACTGACTGTTCTTCTCAGCTGAAGGTTGTCACTTGAGTTTGACAGACTCAAACGAGGACTTCGGCGGAGGGAGAAGAGCTAGAAGAAGAGCTTCAGGTTGTAGCATTTAACGTCTTATATGGTTTAGGGTGATATGTCGAATCCTTAGCAAGAGAAGTTATCTCCGTCTATGGGAAGACGTTGGAGGTATGCCACGAGGTTTTCGGTTCTACCTCTCTCCGCCTCTCTGCCTGTCTTATTCTCCGCAGTCTTCCCTCCCGGCCCCTCCATCCACCTGCCTATAGCTCCCACTCCAGGAGGGAAGAATTTAGGGTTTAGGGTTTAGGGAGGGGGTAGACAAAAAAACAACAACAGACTGATAGACTGGCACAGTGCCTGTGGTTGTTGCTTCGGCTGTAGCATTCCCTGCTCCTTTTTTCAGCCAGCGCTGCACCAGCAGATTCGTCTCAGCCACCTTCGCCAGAAGCGGGGATAGCCTAGGCTCGCTCGGTGCTCTACATTGGCAGAAGGAATCATGTGTCATGTGGGGGTTTCCGAAAATAGGGGACCCTAATATAGTACCCTAAATAGTAGGATCCTTATTATAAGGACCCCCAAAATAAGGTACCCCTCATTTTCGGAATCTCCTATGTGGCGACTGAAGACGAGCAGCCGCCGAAGGCAGGGTATTCAAGGAACTTATCACGAAGGGACTTCGGACTATACTCACCTGCCGAAGCCTCCAACTCTTGCTAATGATGCTAAAACTCAAGTTGTAGACCTGGTTCCAAATCTGCTGAATCCTGGCATGCGGTATCGCAAGCATTTTATCAAGTGCTTCGTGAGCCCGGCATTGTCAGCAGCAGACCACACAACCAAAGCCCCGTATCGACACTGGAACAAGAGCCCAAACCTAGCAGCAAAAGGCTATGAATGCCTGCGTTTCTCCTGCGATCTTGAGAGAGGATCAGCTAAAACAGATCCTGAACAGAGCTTGATGATTCCGGATTGAATCCCGAAGCCGGCTGCTGTCATGATGGTCACAAGGACATGGGAGTTTCTGAAAACAAGGGGTACCTTATTCTGGGGTCCTTATAATAAGGATCCTACTATTTAGGGTACTATATTAGGGTCCCCTATTTTCTGACACCCCCACATCGAAAGCACGCCCCCGAATTTCTCAAGGCAGCGTCCCGCCAGGCGTGTGCGGAAGCTCGGGCTGCAAGGAAGATGTTTGGAGAGGGCCAGTTCCTGCTGCAGCCCGGTCATTTGATGAAGGGGCTTCGGGTGAGTCCTACAGCATACTCATGCTACCTACGGTCCCCATTGTGGTTCCATTTTTTGGTTTAACCAATTGTATAATTCGGATCCGAAAAGGTAACCCCAAGGAGGAACTAGCATGCAGACTATAGGTATCTCGTGTTGGACGATGTCCTGCCGGAGTATTGAGTTCATGGTTTAGGGGCAGCCCTCTGACCCAAAGCCCCAACAGACTCCCAACCCGAAATACGAAACCCTAAAGCTTTGATCGAAGGATTCGGCAAGTTCAGTTGAAGCTTGTCTTACCAGCCAGTGTGCTCTTTCACCTGCAAGAACTTTAGGGTTAGGGTTTAGGATCGTCGCATCAACAAACAGCTGAATCATGCTGAATCCATCGGCAACCGTTTGTAATCTGCAAGCCAAACCCTAAACCCTAAACCCTAAAGCCTAAACCCTAAACCCTGGCATCGCCTAGGAACAGTGCCAAGATCTCCCAATGCGAAACAACATGAAACGACGACGCATATAATTGCAATGCAAGTGACTTGAACCACTTTGACCCCGAGGGCCTAGATGCCAGTTTAGTGTGGGCTCTCAGGACCAAAGCAACTACTTTTTTGGCACTTGAACATTTTTTTGGGTGAAGTTGAAAAATCGGAATCGGGGCCCCGACGAAGCTGGCAACGTCGGACGTCCATGGAGCAAGCTGCAGAGCCACACGCTCGCGACCGCTCCTTCCGGAGCTGCTTGATCTGGTTCTGAGCTTTGGGCCGTCATATCATGCATGACAATGTAGGGGCCAAAATAATTCGAATAGGGCTTTGGGGGTATATTATACTGCAATTATTTCAAGGAGCCCCCAAATGACTAGGCCTGTCATGGACACTATTGCAAAACTTCCCAGCACTCTCAGACTTTGCTTCTGAGGGATGAGGGCTCTGTGTAGATCAAGGTGTGTGGTTGTCAAAATTAGGGCCCCTTTTTGGGTCCTTATTACTTACTGCCCCAATAGGCCAGGGAAATAAAAGGTTAAACTTTACGGTTACTACTAAATTATAAGAACCCAAAAAGTTTAAAGGTTGGGTATTGGGGAACTAAGATTATAATACGGCATCTATTATTTAGGGTACCCCAAAAGGGACCACAATTTTGACAACTACCCAGGTGTGTGGTTCATAGGTTCTTGGACTGCAGAACGCATTTCTGGATGTCAAAAGACGTTACGATGTAGATCCGTGCCGGCGCAGCTGTAATCTTGGTACTTAGATTCTTTGGGTAGTGGTGCTATGTGCAGCCTGCTCCTGCAACTCTTCACTAACCTCCAACTCTTCAGCTGACCCTCCAGTTGTTGCGTTCCCCTTAAACTCTGTAGGGAGCACCTCTGAGAGTGAGGGCCATAAATTAAAGGAAGCTACAGGTGGGGAGTTTAGGGTATAAAGGGCTTATAGACCTTCTATAAAGCTCCTATAACGGTAACTGCCCATCTGAAAATTTCCTAGAATAAACGGGATCGTGGTTTGGAGCAGTCGGTGGTGCGACCCGTGCACTGCAGCCCTGCATGCAGCCGCCAGCTCAACGCCAAAAGTGCCCAGAGCCCTCTTAGAAACCCTACAGAACCTATTGTGGAACCCATATAAAACCATGTAATGGATGCCTTAACAGAGCCCCCTTAGAAACCCCATAGAACCTGTTGTGGAACCCTTATAAAAACCCCCGAATAGATGCCTTAATAGAGCCCTCTTAGAAACCCCATAGAACCTGTTGTGGAACCCTTATAAAACCCCTGTGATAGATGCCTTAATAGAGCCCTCTTAGAAACCCCTGAATAGAGCCCTCTCAGGAATCTAAGGCTCATCTCACCCTAACCCTCCAGGTACCTACTATATAGGGCCTTAGGGGCCCTAGTGCCCTACATAGTAGGTACCTGGGGGGTTTGGGTCAAACATGGCCTTGTCAGGGGCACGGCCAGAGCTTCGGTAAGCGGAAGCGGTCCGCGACGTAACGTCGACAGGACAGCCTTGACAGTTTTGCGTCGGGGCTGGATTTTTCACAAGCTTTGCGTGGGGGGTTTTAGGGTACTTGGAGGATCATGGGACTTAGTAAGTAAGGTTTAGGGTTTAGGGTTCAGGGTTCAGGGTTTAGGGTTTTAGGGTTTAGGGCTTGGAGGATCATGGGGGTAGGTGGGTAGGTAGGTAGGCAGGAAGGGAGGTAGGCCCTTAATTGGGGTAATAAGTATAGGTATAGCTAGTCCTCATCATCTTCCCCGTCATCTTGCTGAGGGCAGTTATCATGCTAGCACCAATAGAAATAGAAGCGTCTGTCTCATCCGGCGTTCCAGCCTTGGAGAGGTGTTGCAGCTTCATTCGAAGATATCTGGTTTCGGCTTTAGGCTGCTACTTTAAAGCGAGGAAGCGATAGTTCGCCGTCAAAAGCTAGCGGTCCTAATTCAAGCTATGTACGTTCAAAATGACTGAAATCTCATGAAATCTCCATATGAAGGCTAGTGCCTCCATGTGCACTCACCATCTTCTCCAGGACCCGGGACCCCCTTTTCGCCTCTTCTGCACTCACCAAAACCCTTCTGTGCAGATTCACATGCCCACGCCGTGAACCGGACCGCTAAAGTTAAGCACACTGACACTCCCTGCATTGCATTGCACCACCTAGCGAAACGCCCTAGCACGCCTTGGGTGGCCGCACACCGTGAATCCACAGCTCTGATCTGCCCTAGGCCCTCTAAGCCCGAGGTTGCTGCCTCGCAAGCATCTCTTCCTGCGACCTCTGCAACAGCCGCAAGCACCTGCCACGACGAAGTCATGGACTGCAAACCAGCTTTGGGTTTAGGAAAACCTGTTGGGAAGAGACGTTGCACATACCCTACCAGTGCCGTGCAGCTGATGCAGATCTGGGGCTGTTCCATTATATCGTCGTCTCAGGTGTCCTTGGTCTTGTGTTCTTCATTACGTCGCTTAACCTTCGATTTCGGCCCATAATAACAGGGGCTACAAAAAGCAAGTTTTACAACTTGTCCAATATGGGTCTGTACTTTTCGCCTGTAACCCTAGCTGCTGTCGGCATGATGGTGCCAGATCATGGTTGGCCAAGAAAATCCTTACACTGTGGCCCAACATCTTCACTCGTCATAGAAGGAAACCCACTCTCCTCTTGGAATCGGATTGAATAAACGCCTGCGACTGCGGCTGTTGAAGGTTTTGACTTGTACGGTGGGCGGAACTCCTCATACTGACCAACAGCCCTGCCGCAAACGAATGAATCCTAAACAGACTTGGGGCATTTGGCCTCAGGAGTCGTTGCCCCGCTTTGGAGGTGTCTGCGAGCCTTTGGATGTTGGGGTCTGGTTTAGGGTTCAAGGTTCAGGATCCAGTGGCTTGGGGTCTGGGTATTGGGACTCAGGGCCTTGGTGTTTGGCTCACCAGAAGACCAATGTGCATCATGAACGTCTCGAAACGACCCGGTTACATTTACCATGAGTTGCCCATGATGTCTCAGAATTTGGGCAAGTAGTGCCCACCGTTATCTCAGTAGTCCTCCGAAGCAATACATATGTATAGTATGTACCTATTATATATATAATATATATATATATATATATAATATATATATATATATATATATAAATTATGTATGTGTGTACTCATGCTCCGTCCGTCCGTCCGTGCATCCGTCCGTCGGTCTGTCAGTCTATCTGTCTGCCTGCCTGTGCACGTGTATATGGATATGTGTATAGATTCTTTGAACATAGGAGCATCGTTGAACCTAAGCCAATCGTCTTTATCGATCGCGAAGATCATAAGATGCCACAAGATATTCAGCGGGCAGGCTACTTATGCTTCACCAACATGTACTGCTTCCAAGGCAAGGTAGAATCACCCCCGCCCCCCTTGCTGCTTGCTCCCTGTCTTGGGGACCCCTTGTTTCATTGGCGAGGTGCGGCAGCGACCGCCCCAGCGACATCATTCCTCTGAAGGATGCGGAGGCAAAGAAAGGGAGCAATCCTAGTCACTGGAGTTCACATAAATCAACGTTGTGCCAACACCGAAACTCAGAGATCGCTAGCCACTGGCATCACTTTGCCCTTAGCCTTTGCCTCTGAAATAGAGGTTCCCTTGTAGTACCTTTCGATATAGTGCGTACCATATCATACAACCCAAACCCTATTCCAGTTGTTTGGGCCCCGAGTTTACCGTCATGCAACTTCTCAGCATCTTTCCACAGGAAACCTCTGTGACAGTCCACTGTCCTCAGGAAGTCGTACATAGGTTTTACCGTACTGTCTTTGCATTCAAAGCGGCTTGGGGTTTCGGTCCAGGTACAACCGCCTAAACACTAAACCCCAAAACCCCAAAATCCCAAAACCCCTAACCCCTAAACCCCTAAACCCCTGAACCCTAAACCCTAAACCCCCATACACCCTAAACCCTAAACCCCCAAACCCCCAATTCACCCTAAACCCATACACCCTAAACCCCTAAACCCTAAACCCCCATACACCCTAAACCCCAAACACCGATGCAACCGCTGGCCTGCTGCAGGCATCGAGCAGCGCTCTCGTTTCTTCTGCCTCCCAAAACCCGGCATCTGCCGTCCCAAGTTCGAGTTTAGGGTTTAGGGTTTCGGGTTTAGGGTTTAGGGTTTAGGGTTTCGGGTTTAGGGTTTAGGGTTTAGGGTGATTTAGGGTTTAGGGTTTTGGGGCCCTCCCTAATAGTTAGAATGGTTCCTTTAAAGGGTTCCTTAAAAGGTTCTATAAGGGCTGCTATAAGGGTGTAGGGTGTAGGGGCCCTAATTCTTAGAATAGGGATTTGGGCTCCTTGATAGTATACGTATAAGAAGGAACACGAAGAATACTATTGGCAATTCTTTTGGCTTCTATATGGGGGTTTCTGAAAATAGGGGACCCTAATATAGTACCCTAAATAGTAGGATCCCTATTACAAGGACCACAAAATAAGGTACCCCTTGTTTTCGCAAACTCCCATATTAAGAGGCTGAAAGGGAGAAGGTGCGGGGCTGACGACAGTTGAAGCAGAATGAAAGGCTTCAGATGCTGCATCTTAGAGTTTAGGGTTTAGGGTTTATACTCGGTTTCAGATTCTGCATTTAATGTTTCGGAGTCTGCAATTTAAGGGTTTAGAGTTTAGGGTTTAAGGGTTTAGATTCTGCAATTTAGGCAGATCCTACTAATAGTTTCTGCTGTGTGCTCCCTGTTGCCGGGAAGGGCCAGAACCCCGTGGGTTTAGGGTTTAGGGTTTGCCCCGTGCCAGGATGAACCCCACCACCCGATCTGCCACGCCTGCAAACCTGAACGAACAACTGAGGAAGGAAACGCTGCTATTATAATGCAGATACGACGGTGAACCGATAATATGCTTTAGGGCTACAGCCTGAAGATCGACAGTACAGACATATCTCTGTAAATGTCGGTAGTCGCTACAAAACTCTTCGGCGCCAGCGTTGGCCGCCAAAGGGATGGGCTACGTTGATACTTATAGACCCACATATCTCGGTATATACCCTAAACCCTAAACCCTAAACCCTAAACCCTAAACCCGAAACCCTAAACCCTAAACCCGAAACCCTAAACCCTAAACCCTAAACCCTAGACCCTTGGAGCCCAGACCCTTAGTGTACATTCAACTACTGATCCCGCCGGCTGCGGAACCCTCTTGCAATTCATGGCACCACTAAGCAAGTCCCCCCCCCCGCTCCAGCAAGAGATACCCTAAACTCCCAAAACCCTTGAGCAGCTTGATTTTTAGAATACCCTTCCAAAAGTCCCTAAGCCCTAAGCCCCTGTGAATCGGATCCTGGGCCTACATGGACCCCAAAAGTTTGTAGAAAAATAAGCATTTATGCGTGTTGGGCCATTATTTTACCTACCTTTCTTTTTGGGTGTGTGTGTGTGTGTGTGTGGTTCAGTAGGCCTGGAAGAATCCCAAAACCCCCAGACCGTTCTGAACTGGATCCTGACTCCTAAAACCCTAAACCCTGAACCCTGAGGCCTTAGCCCAAAAAACCCTAAACCCTGAGGCCTTAGCCCTACACCTTATCTCCGAAACCTGAACCTAAAAGCATGAACCGCGAGCCCTTTACTTGGAGGATCATGGGACTTAGTGAGTAAGGTTATAAGTCCCTTAATTGGGGTTATGTTATAAGTATAGTTACCCTAATTATAACCCT
This sequence comes from Symbiodinium sp. CCMP2456, assembly GCA_905221635.1. Classification (NCBI taxonomy): domain Eukaryota; class Dinophyceae; order Suessiales; family Symbiodiniaceae; genus Symbiodinium; species Symbiodinium sp. CCMP2456. Next base: position 33,644 of record CAJNDV010027535.1, on the reverse strand, counting down.
ACTTACCTACTTACTAAGTCTCATGATCCTTTAAGTACCCGAAACCCTGAACCCTGAACTTTGGGTGCCCTCCACCTCCACGCCGCCCAGGGAAAACCGCTGCAGACGAAGAAGTCGGAAACGCCCCGCTGTGTCTGCACTCCAACCTCGTGAATCGAGATGTAGGGCTGAGGACACTTAGGAGTCTTTATTTCAAGTTTTGGAATTTTGAGGATCTTATAGAGATTCTTTATTTGGGCTTGAGGGATTCTAAGGGGTCTGAAGCATAGAGGTAGGCCGCCAGAAAACGTGCCGGAGCCACCAAAGGCTACCCCAGCAACGGCATCATCGGTCGTGCCAACCGTAATAAGGCGAATCACAAAGGTCATCGCCGTTGTCGCAATCATCGCTACCACCTCACCAAAGGCATCATCGTCAAGGTCGTCGTCATCATCATCATCATCATCATCAACATCATCATCACCATCGTCGTCACTATCTCCCACATCAGAGGCGGCATCGGCATGCCAATCACCAGCATCAGTAAAGCACGATCAGCACCCTGAAGCCCACAGCCTCTTACATAAACTGACAGTCTGCATCCAATGAGGCTCCATCAGGTCTTCCTCAAGCGAAACTTCCCACTCCAGCTTTATACATGTTAACGCCCGTGACCAAAAGTTTCGCTTTTCCCGAAATTTCTTCCAGAACTCGAAGCTAGAGGCTGGCGAGGTAGGGCTCAGGCTCAGGGGTTTATGGTCCAGTGGTGATGTTCGGGACCCGCTTTTTGCGATGGCTATTTCGACGAGCGGCTGACGCCGAAGTGCACAGGCCATGCCCGTGGTGGCACGGACCTGCAATGAATTAGCTAAGTTTACAGCTTCACCCTCGGCCAAGAAGGGTCTAAGACTATGCTGCCCAAACCTCATATCCACATGCATGCTAAACGTCGTACACCGCTAAAGCAGCAGACTGCCGGATAAGGAGAAAGGTGTCTCATCTTATGTTGGGGCCGTAATAGTTCGAATAGGGTTTGGGGTATATTCTACTATATAATATAATTATACTAAGGAAGCCGGAAAACCCTATTCTAATTATTAAGGCCCACTACAGTACCTCGTTTTGCTCAGGTTTTCCCGAAGTCAAGAAGATCACGGGCTGGACTTGGGGGGGTTTTGGGGGAAAGTCAGGACCAGGAGAACTTCTTCAAAGCCTGGCCGCACAAAGCCTGCAGCTTAAAGCATATTCGGTTTAGGGTTTAGGGGTTTAGGGTTTAGGGCTAACCACCGGAAGCTGCTGTAAGATTGTGCTGAGCTGCCACTCGAATTGCTGCAGACATCCATCCTGCACGCCACCGGCGGTGCAGTTTAGGGTCTGGGTGATTACTTGGAGGATCATGGGACTTAGTAAGTAAGGTTCTAAGTCCCTTAATTGGGGTTATAAGTATAGTTACCCTAATTATAACCCTACTTGCTAAGTCCCATGATCCTTTAAGTAGGCGTCGGATCAGGGATGAAGGTGAAGGCCTTGCACCCGTTTCGATGCGCCCCGTTCCTGGACCACTGTATCAAGAGTTAACTGCAGGACACTTCGATGGACGACCCTTCCGACTTCGGTCGGAAGCTACCTAAAGTTGTCCTCCCCCGTGAAAATGAAACCCGGGTTTAGGGTTCAAAAAGCAATACCCATAGGCCCTAAAGTAGTTCCTTTTTGGGGTTCATATATAGAACCCTATAAGGTAACCCCCAAAAAGGAACTACTTTAGTCAGGGTGCAGCCTCCTCGCAAACCAAACTCACGCACCAGAATCTCCAAACGCACAGCACTAAACACTAAACCCCCAGCACCAGCTCCTTGCGAAAGCCAAGCACTGCCCGGTCCGTGTCCAAGACTAGGCCGACTTTGCTGCCTTCCTGTGGTGCTCGACGCAAGGCATTCGGGCCTATGTCAATGTGTCTTTGCACGACTAGAAGGGTTCATCTAGTGCCGAGCCCAAGCCCGAAAGAACCCTGACTCAAACCAGAGACCAAAACTCGAATGCTCTAGTCTCCATTCCGAAACATACGAGAACTGGATTTGTCTCTGTCCTGGAACCAAGTCGGTAGCACTCCTGTCTCCACGGCGAGGTCGCCACCTATCCTGGCAAATTGAGAGCATGGGGTTCCAAGTGCTCTGACCTTCCACTATGGCTGAACCCTTCAGAATTATGGACCCTAAACCCTAAACCCTAAACCCTGAAATTAGGGCGTAGGATCTTGGTTTACGGCGTTTAACTATGGTGCAGATGCCTGGGGTTACTATGGCTGAACCCTTCAGAATTGAGGAAATTGGGGCATAGGATCTTGGTTTGCGGTGTTTAATTATGGTGCAGGGGTTGACCATTACAGACAGCGGAAGGCGCGTTGTAGGAGATGCTCTGAGGGGTGGGGACCCGTGGACGTGGAGGATCTCCTCATTTACATCCCTAGACCCTAACCCTAAACTCCGAACCCTAGACCCCAAACCCTAAATCCCAGACCGAAAAACCCCAAAACCCTAAACTCTGAGCCCAAAACCCTAAACCTTAAACCCTAACACAGGTGCCACTCAGGAGCCAGCCACCCTCTTTGGAGTCGCCGTCGCCCACGCCGCCTCATGCTGGACCACTCCCAGGGAATCGGCTTCAAAGACCCCGCCCTGCATGTAATAACACACATAATGTAACATGCATAATGTACCGTGGTTTAGGGTTTGGGACTTGAAGTTTTAGGGTCTAGGGTGCAGCAAAGTAGTAAAATATAAGAATGTAGAATAGTTATTAGATGCACAGCATTTAAGCTTCTCTGACGCCGTCGTGGCCTGCATCACCAGCGATGAAGACCTCACCGTTGCGAGGAAGCTTCAAGCAGCAAACCATAGAACGAACAGCCAGCTGTAAATCGGTCAGATCAACTCGACCACTCGCCCTACAGGTATCGCTTCATTCTGAAGGTGATGACACCCTTGGACACAGAATCACGACCCGGCTACTGTGCAGGCATGCGCCCCGAACCCTGAAGCCGCACCGCCCAAGTGAGCTCGCATAGGATCTCCACTACTTGGACTTGTTCCGAGATTCCTGCCGCTCCTTCGTTCGGGACGCTTATGCACTAGCGTGAATTCCTGCAAAACCTTAGGTCCATGGAAATCAAAGCCTGCAGCCTAAGTTGGACGCCAAGTGCCCCCTTCAAGCCCAGCTACCTACAAGTACATGGTAGGTTACTCGGAAGAGTTATAGAAGTGACTTCCACTCCAAGTGTCCTTGCTACTTCAGCCTCCCAAGCCCCAAATCGCTGAAGTCCTAGAGGACTGTCATGTCCGCCTCCAAGCCCTAAACTTCTTTAGCTCGAAACAAAAATCGGAAACCTCACATGCTCAGACAGCGCTAAGCCCCCTGCCGAACGAACGTCCCCTGTTGTTTCCTGAAAGTCTAGATGCCTACCCAGTAGTCTACTACATATGATAACTCTTGTAGTGCCCACAACCGAGCAACTTGCTATAGGACTCTAGTTTTTATAGGTTACTCGGGTTTACAAAGTATACTCCTCAAGCCCTTGATTCGCCGGGACACATCCCCATCGCCAGACTCCCACCAAATACCCGAGCCGCACCGCTCAGTCCTGAAACTTAGAATAGGAGGAGATTTGGGTCCTGGAATCTGGGCTTAACCTTTCTGAACTGTACGAGTAGGGGTTGACATGGGGTGTTGGGGGGGTTTGGGATTTAGATCGAATTTGGGAGTTTAGGGCATCTGGGCTTTGGAGCGGGAGTTGCTTCTCGGCTTTCAGTTTGGTCAACAGGCGTTTGCCAGGCTTGTCCGTCTTATGAGCTACACGCATAGCTTAGCAAGGGGTGTACTTCTAATATAAGAAGCCTCAATAATTACCACTACTAGTTTGGGGTTTTTTATTATACTTATAGCATAATGTACCCCCAAACCCTATTCTAATCATTAAGGCCCCTATATTAGGGTGTAGCAACCGGAGGAGAACAGTGTTCAAAGCTTTCTGGAAGCTCACGACGAAGTCTGAAGAGGGGGAGTATGGGCCTCGGTTTGGGATTCAGGATTTCGGGTGTAGGGCTCTAGGCCCACCGTACAGAACACCTCATAACCCTTCGACTTCATGCGGAGCACAACCCATGAAGCCGTATGAACTGCCCAAGCTCTACATCTAATCCCGCCTGAAGCCTAAACCCGAAGCCCTAAACCCTAAACCCTAAACCCTAGATCCCGCTGCCGCTACCCAGGCTTTGGCAGTTTCCTAGGCGGCCGCCTGAAGCCTAAACCCCCTCAGCCTAAACCTCTTGAGCCTGCTCCCCCTAAGACCATACAAGCACACTAAGCATGGCAGTTGCAGAATTAAAGGAATCAGCAGGTGGGGAGTTAAGGTTATATAGGGCTTCTATTCTATAAGGCTTCTATAAGGTATAGCTCCTACAACGGTAACTCCCCACCTGAAAATGTCCTAGACACTAAGCATGGCAGTGGCATAATCCTTAAATCCTAAACCCATAAGGGACCCGAGGTGTCTATGCTACAGTCCCTGGCAGAGCTCCCTCAGGAGCCCCGAATCGGAGAGCAAAGTCGGAGGTCGGCAAAATCCTTACAAAGCCCTCAGACCAGACTTAACACACCCCTATATCAACCCAAAAATGCAAGCCCTAGAGACCTTAAAGCCCCGACCCCAAAAAGCCCTGAAACCAACACCCTAAGACCCTAACCCCTACAAGCCCTAAACCCTAAACCCCCAACCCTGTCGCAGCCAGAGCGCAGCTCCCTGCAAAGCGTCAGACCGAGATCAGCTCGGCAGAAGCCGTCCAGCATGTAGGCGGAAGAAAAGACCCTGGAGGCTGGTCCAGCTGTTATGGTTAGGGTTTAGACTTTGGGTTTAGGGTTTAGAATTTGGGTTTAGGGTTTAGGGTTAAGAATTTGGGTTTATGGTTTAGGGTTTAGACTTTGGGTCTAGGGTTTAGGGTTTAGAACTTGGGTTTAGGGTTTAGGGTTTAGACTTTGGGTCTAGGGTTTAGGGTTTAGAATTTGGGTCTAGGGTTTAGGGTTTAGACTTGAGGTCTAGGGTTTAGGGTTTAGAATTTGGGTCTAGGGTTTAGGGTTTAGAATTTGGGTTTAGGGTTTAGGGTTTAGGGGTCTGTCTGTCTGTCGGTCGGTCGGTCGGTCTGTCTGTCTGTCTGTCTGTCTGTCTGTCTGTCTGTCTGTCTGTCTGTCTCTCTGTCTCTCTATCTACACAGGGTAAGAGAGACAGGTTTGGAGGTTTACTTGGAGGATCATGGGACTTAGTAAATAAAGTTATAAGTCCCTTAACTGGGGTTATAAGTATAGTTGCCCTAATTATAACCCCACTTACTAAGTCCCATGATCCTTTAAGTAGGACTTGGGAGTTTCTAGGGTTCGGCCAGAAGCCGACTCTGGGTTTCGGGCATCGGGTCGTGGTGGCACTCTGGGACCCGACCCTCCCGGGCGGAAAGGGCATCCTTGGGGTTTAGGGTTTGGGGTTTAGGGGTTTAGGGTTTAGGGTTTAGGGTTTAGGGTTTAGGGGTTTAGGCATCCAAGAACAGGGCTTTAGTCCCGCGCCCTCCACGTAAAATATACTTACAGCAGCCCAAATGCTCAGAACAGGGTTTAGGGTTTTGGGCTTAGGGTTTAGGGTTTGGTACGGGCAGGATACTGCAACACGTTTGCATGAGTTACTGTAGGCCAAAGATCTTTCGGAAGTGCCGAAGTGGGTGTTTCCGAAAATAGGGGACCCTAATATAGCACCCTAAATACCAGGATCCTTATAATAAGCACCCCAAAATAAGGTACCCTAATTTTCAAAAATCCCCAAGTGGGTGCGTGGGTCTCAGCTACCATGGCTGCCGGATTTGGTCCTCTTGCGCGCAGAGGGCAAAGCCAAGAAGCCTACTCGGAGGATCATGGGACTTAGTAAGTAGGGTTTAGGGTTTAGGGTTTAGGGTTTTGGAGGATCATGGGACTTAGTAAGTAAAGTAAAAAGGCCCTTAAATGGGGGTTATAAGTATAGTTGCCCTAATTATAACCCTACTTACTAAGTCCCATGAGAAGGGCTGCCTCCTCGCCTCGACTGCCTGGGTGCACCGGAAGACGGGGTTCGGCGACCAGCAGGGCGCCGTCCAGCTGATGTCTGGCTCGCCAACTGGGGCATTCTTGGCCCGGCCGCGCTGGATCTGGCCGTGACCTGCGGCATGCGACGGGGCTCATTGGCGGACGTGGTCGCGCAGCCCGGCCGGCCGGCGGCGGATTATGAAGCCCGCAAGCGCTCCTACCTGGACACGCAAACCCAGTGCGCCGCCGCAGGCCTGCAGTTCCTGCCGCTCGTGGCCGA
>CAJNDV010027535.1:529-17009 GCA_905221635.1 Symbiodinium sp. CCMP2456 | reverse complement strand
AACCCTAAACCCTAAAGCCTAGCATGAAGAGACTCAGAACCCTAAACCCTAAACCCTAAACCCTAAAGCCTAGTATGAAGAGACTCAGAACCCTGAGCCCTAAACCCTAAACCCTAAAGCCTAGTATGAAGAGACTCAGGGCTGAGCCTTCTTGGCTTCCTTCTCCAGGTGCTGCCAACTGCACTCCTGGGTTCCAGGATGCGGTTCCGGGTGCCGGGCCGAGTTTCGGGTTTCTTTCTGGCAGTTTTAGGATTTAGGGTTTAGGGTTCTTTCTGGCACTTTTAGGATTTAGGGTTTCGGGTTATCTTTGGCACTTTTCGGATTTGGGGGTTCAGGGTTATTTCCGGCACTTTTCGGATTTAGGGTTCAGGGTTATCTTTGGCACTTTTCGGATTTAGGGTTCAGGGTTATTTCCGGCACTTTTAGGATTTAGGGTTTAGGGTTATCTCCGGCACTTTTAGGATTTAGGGTTTAGGGTTTTCTGGCACTTAGGATACACGGTTCAGGGTTTAGGGTGGTTTCTGGCACTTCAGAGTCTTCAGAGACGGACACAAGAAAGCAACCCGGCGCACAGCCACTGCCACTACAGTGATGCCACGGTACACTCTTAGAATACTGTTCTGGGTGTAAGTATCATCCAATACGGACTGTCAGGGTATATCGTGCAGGATATTGTGTAGGAGATCTTGCGTCCTGAACCTTCACTCCAACAATGAAGCGAACACTTCCCGGAGCACTCGCACCCTGAACTAACCTGCCCCAAAGCCCTAAACCTTCCATGCCGAAAACCCTAAAACCGCAAAGGAAAAGTTCAAGCAGCCAAAGCCCCGAAGTTCATAGCTACTCCGTGGGATCAACGCGACCTCATGCTGAGTGATTTCGAAGTTTGAGAAAGACTGGAACTCAATATATACCTTAAGTAATAGGATCCTCAAGCAGGAAGATATATAGGCCGTCAACCCTACCGAGAGAGACTGCAGAGAAGTAGATTGCATCATCAGCGCGGGACTCGTACAACTTAGGGAACCACTCCGCAACCTAAATCCTGTTTCCTATAACTCAGCCCCTAAACCCTAAACCGTGGACCCCTATAATGCAGCCCCTAAACCCTAAACCCTGGACACCTATAACTTAGCCCGAAACCCGAAAAGATGGACCTCCATAATGTAACCCCGAAACCCTAAAGCCTAAACACCTATACCTTAGCCCCCTAAAACACCGGACCCTCAGAACTTCGGGAGCCTCTAAGCCACAAACCCTGGAGCCCTAAGACTTACCCATAGGCCCTAAAGTAGTTCCTTTTTGGGGTTCATATATAGAATCCTATAAGGTAACCCCAAAAAGGAACTACTTATGGGGCCTATGGGTAAGGAGCCTCTGTAAGCCCTAAACCCCCCTCAAAACAGATCTTAAGCCGAGGGGCGAAGGTCGTCCGTAGATCTGTGGGCACCTGGCCGAGGTACCTTTCAGGCCCAGGAGCCGTCGTGATAGGAGTTGAGGGTTTAGGGGTTAGGGCTTAGGGGTTGAGGGTTTAGGGGTTTAGGGTTTTCAGGGCTTAGGGGCTTTGGGTTTAGGGCTTTCAGGGGTTTAGGGGTTTAGGGGTTCAGGGTTTAGGGCTTAGGGGTTTAGGGTTTAAGGGTTTGGGATTTTATCGGACCTCGGGTGTCAGGTTTCAAGAGTAGGGGATTTCTCAGGGCGGCGCTTCTGAGACTAGGGCGAGGGCTTGGGGCCTAAATCCTAAACCCTGCACCGTGTTTTGCGTGTCGGGGTCCCGAAAAGCAGAAGTCGGTTTCACATCATGATCTCGGACTTAATGTAGGGTCCTTAATAATTAGAACAGGGTTTTGGGGTATATTATACTATAGACTATAATCATAATAAGGAACCCCCAGAATAGTACAGGTAATTGTTTGGGCCCCTATATTTAAGTTTCTGAGGCCTTCTCCGCGCAGGCGAGTGTACGGCACCGGCACTGCATGTTAAAGGCTTAGCGTGAGGGCTTCAGGGTTTCAGGGCTTGAGACTGTACTTAAAGGATCATGGGACTTAGTAAGTAGGGTTATAAATAGGGTAACTATACTTATAACCCCAATTAGGGGACTTGTAACCCTACTTACTAAGTCCCATGATCCTCCAAGTACGGAATGGCTTCTTGCAGGTTTTTGACTCTGGAATGCTACGAGTTCGATACAATTTGCCTCGCTTCGCCACGCGACAATCGAGAACCTAGCAGCTCTGATCTTGGGAATGCACTTCGGCGCATTTCTGGGTACTTGGAGGATCATGGGACTTAGTAAGTAAGGTTATAAGTCCCTTAATTGGGGTTATAAGTATAGTTGCCCTAATTATAACATATTATAACCCTACTTACTAAGTCCCATGATCCTTTAAGTATGAAGGTATCAGGAAGAGACGAGCTACAGGTCATGCGAGCCATGGACAACCCAGGCCCCGCACAGCATGCTGAGCGTGGACACAGTATCTCCAAAGGACAATCAAAAACCGAACAAACCTTCATAAATAGAATAGGCTTTTGGGGTCCATGGTACTATACTTATAACAAGCACCCTCGCAGTAGTATTGGTTTCTATCCTATATTACTCCACTACTCGGCTGTGACCATGTCTCAAGCATGAAGTGCAAAACCCTTGCGCTGACATCTGAGTGGGGTACCCGTCGAACACGGACTGTATTCGGTCCTGCGGCACAGCGACCTCGTCACAAGAGGTCCCCCTTGGACCGAGACCCTTCAAGCCGCGATGAAACGTAATGAAATCCTTAAAGGTTTTAGGTTTTAAGGTTTGGGGGTTGTACTAGTGCGATAAGCACCCATGCCCCGTGTGGGAGAGAGCTTCGAAAATGGGTAGATGCGGCGCTTGCCAACTTTTGTGCGTGCCTAGTGTGTATAGGACTTTAGGGGTAGCTTGGTATTGGGGGGTTTTAGGGTTGAGTTGTCATTTGGAGGGTTTCGAGCTTTACGTTCGTCTAACAAGTGTTCAATCAAGAGTCCGCGATCTTGGGCTTTTGGTGCCACTGCTCTTCCCACGTCTATGCTGCCAAGACATCGGCTCTGCACTATAAACTATATGACCCCAAGAATTGGGCCATGTCGACCAAAACAGATGGAGATCCTGCCCGAGAACGTTCAAACAGAAACTTGGGCTTCTGAGTTCTGATTGATCGGATTCGGCGTTCGTTCACTGCTGCTGATGCAGCACGAGGCAGTGGTATCCCAAGACGACTGCACCGTCGTAGACCTCACTTACTTTAAATTCCCAAGCAGCTGTCACTGCAGGCTGTCAATGGAGTGTTGCTGGGGGAGATCTTCGAAACCCTAAATCCGTAAACCCTCTCCAAGTGTGCAGTATGTCCCGAAGGAATCGACACCTTTTGACTGGTGTCGGTTCGTTGCTCCGGGTAGCAGGTGAGAAAGCTGCTCTTAGCTGATTTATTGCTTTGGTGTAGAAAGCCTTTCGTCCCCGGAGCCCCACAAAAACCTTAACCCTGTCTCGGGCTCCCGCTGGAACCAGCTGTGGCAGCACAGCCACCATCGCCGCTGACTTTGCAGGCAGCCTTACGTAATATAGGGACCCTTAATAATAAGAACAGGGTTTTTGGAGTCTGTCATACTATAATTATAGTAAGGGACCCCCAAAATAGTATTGGTACTTATTTTAATGCACCTACAGCAGCTCTTGTACTTGTAGGGCCGCTAGGGCTGTCGGGGCAAGGTTGCCTCATGACTCGCCCCAAAGGGTCCTGAGTACCCACATAGCAGAGCTCAAGGCTTCCATACCATTAAGACTTGGGAAAGTATACCCCAAAAAAGGGTTTAGGGTTTAGGGTTTAGGTAACATAAGTACTTAGGATCCTTCGGTGAGTAGTAGGTGGTGATCGCTGCTTCAGCGCAGGCTTCTGGATCCCTTGTAGAACCCTTATAGGTCCCTTAAAGGGCACCCCTAAAATGTTGGACCCCCCATGTTCAGCTTTCTTTGTAGCAGAGAACGAAGCCTTGATCCCCAGACATGAACCCTGAAACTCGTCTTGGAATAGGGTCGTGGGTTCCTGCACTCAAAGTTTTTAAGGGGTTCCTTCATTTATTCTTCTTTAAGGGGTTCCTTCATGAATTCATTTAAAGGCTAAAGGGGTTCGTTTAAGGGTGGAACAACTAGAATAGGGATTATTGTACTATATAGTCATAGAGGGACCCCCCCCAAAAACTAACATTCCTAATTATTAAGGCCCTGAAATTGCTAGAGTGATGACGGTGTTCACTATAAAAACAAGCGTATCAACATCTGTAAGATTAAGGCTGACAGCAACAAACGTGGTGATGATGGTCAAAGCGGTATCGCGGTTCCGCAATCATGCAGCCAACGATACAACGACAATGGCCGTAAGCACCACAGCAACAACTTACCCTAAATCACAAAGGTCCTCGCCGGAATAGTTTGAGGTTCAGGCGACGACACTGCCGGCGGGCACGGGGCCTGCATGTCAGCGGCGGCTTCAAGCTACTTGGAGGATCATGGGACTTAGTACGTAAGGTTATAAGTCCCTTAATTGGGGGTATAAGTATAGTTACCCACCCTACATGCTAAGTCCCATGATCCTTTAAGTACTGTTGTATGTTCACGGATTCGGGCTCTAGAGTTCTTCTTTAGGAGTTTGGAGTTTCGGGTGGGTGAACGTCGAGAGACGTGGCCGGACCTGCTGTACATAGACCCTGAGATGTAGGATCCTTATCCTGAGGATTCGGAGAGACGCACACCTCGTTCCAAGAAAACCTTTTAGGGTTTTGGGTTTTGGGTTTAGGGGTTTAGGGGGCTTTAATAGCTAGCACACTTATATCGTGTACCTGTTCAGGTACCACGAGTGAACGCGCTTCTTACCTCGAACATAGAGCATCAGGAAACGGAAGAGCAAGTCAACACCCTCAGCGTAATCTTAAATTCGTTGTGTACATGCTTACACGGCTGCGGTTCACGGTCATTTTCGCACAATCCTTGAAAGGTGGGCTGATAATCTACAACACCTCCTCTGGTCCTAAGCCTGAAGTATAGAACTGTTCAAAGAAAGACCGCTTGCCCGATTTGGGAGGCGGGATTGCGGTCCATTCCGGTATGTATTATGAGTAGTCTGTCTGATACTCGGGAGGTATGTACGAGTTGGGTTCGGATGTGACGGTTTCGGGATAGTCGCTTTACTGGACTTGCTAGTGAGCGGCGCGGTCACCCAAGACGCGCAAAGCTCTCGCTAACTCTCTCTTGGGTGAAGCCTTCGTTGCGATCCAAGCGCCCAGTACTGAACCAACGCAAACGGAACCGGTTTCTGCATTTGTAAATATTTCCGAAATATCCAACAGGAACACTTTAACTCCTGAGATGTAAAACCCGGATGCACCCCGGGGCGCAGTGCTTCATTACCGTCTTCGTCTTCTAAACCTTACCTCCGTTTCCCGGTAACACATGCCCCATTTCTCACCAGACCCCCATATCTAAAGTCTCATCCCATGAAATTGCCAGGGTTCCGGAACTTGGTCTACACGAGTTCGACTGAGTTGTAGGTAAATTTCAGCAAAGCCCTTAAGCTTACAGAGCACATCGGGACATGCAAAGAAAGCAACCCATCTCAAGCATCCCCCTGCAGGTCTCGTCCGTCAAGGCCGTAAGCCTCATACCCCACTCTGCCTCCACGTGAGGGGTGGTGGCGGGCGCCTGTGTTCGGTTTGTAACAGAAGCACATGTTGCTGTCCGCGACCAAGGTTGCTGTTGTGACAAGGAGGCGGTAAAAAGAAGACTGGGGACTTCGCCAGAAAACCACAGTGACTTCCAGAGATTTGGTGCCTTTGCTAGGTGGGGGTTTGGGCTCGGCGAAGCTTCCTGGATGCGAGAACGAAGTTGGGCACCCACAAACCGGCTGGGCAACATAATGTAGGGGCGATAATAATTGGAATAGGGTTCTGGGGGCTCCCGATTGTAATGACAGTATAGTATATCCCAAACCCTATTCTAATTATTAAGGCACCTGAATACTGAGTTTGAAGTGTCTCAGCGAAGAGGCCAAGGCTCTGAGGCTTAGAGTCTGAGCTGATGTGAAACTTGAAGCCAGGTAGGACACCTTGAGCTGCGGTTGAGGTGCATCTTTGCCGTTTCAGTCCTGAGCCTAAGCCCTCTGCCAGATGGGGGTGCAATCCATGTGTATGCTGATCCGTGTACGATGTTGCAATGAGGCCGAAATTTGCACCACTGTAAAGTAAAAACGTCTCTAAACCATGTGGCCCGAAACGGCCCTGCCTTAAAGCTTCAAGTTTACAACTCTTTGTAACAAGCACGCATCATTCGCAAACCATCTTTCCCCCGACCTGCACCTTGAGCCCTACATGCTGTAACCCATAAGCCCAAAGCTTCGTCAATATCCCTATTAATAATTATGGTAGGTAGGTAAGTAGGGTTCGACCTACAGCTGTAGCTGCGGCCACCACCACTCTTCCCCGCCCAGCATCTCAGGGCTCAGGGGGTCTTCCGTAAACTTCCAGAGGGGGACACTAGCTGAACGAATATGACTTGAGGAGATGAGCTGGACCATGACGGAGGTGTCCATGTGTCATCTAGGGAGGATTGTAGGCGAGACCAAGGGAGGGACGGCCCGGAGTGCCTCAGAAAGAAAGGGGTCAACAGGAACCCACCGGAAGTGACCCAAGTCTGGGTTTCCAGCCCGGAAAAGGGGGTTTGGGCCAGAAGAGGGGGGCGACATGAAGTGGGTACCGGCGAGGGAGAAAGACGATAAAAGAGCGAAAAAGAGGGGAGATAAACAGAAAAGGGCCCGGCAGGGCAGAGTCGAGGGCCGCTACTTTTTGTGGGAGCGGCACAAGAAAGTCTTGTCGCAGGGTGGCAAGGCCCTCGGCCCGGAGTGCTTGCGAAGCCAAGAAGAGCAGGCGCTGTAACCGGCGTGTCTGCCAGGCAGCGAGCGGCCAGGTCATGCTGCAAGTTGTCGAGGTAGGCGCCATTGCAATGGCGGATGCGGGCCAGCAGCCACTGCCGAACATGCTTGAGCCGTAGCTCGGAGGGGAGGGTTGCCTGGAAGCCAGCCCCGGCTTGGCAAGAGTCGGCAACGGCCTGTCGGAGGTGCTGTAGTAAATCGGCTGCAAGGTGTGGAGGACGACGACGCAATGGGCAAGCTTGCAAGCTGCGCGACCACATGAGCCAGCAGTCCGGGCAGAGGGGTGCGGCATTGGAGACAGGCTGGCAACGACACTGTGTCCCGGAGTGCAAAATGCAGCCGCAGGAGGCAAAGTGAACACCTGCCGAAGCCTTGCAAAAAGCGACACGGAGAGGCGTTCCTGCCCGCGGGCGGCCAGGCAGCACCGCCACAAGTCCAGCAGCAAAACAAGCGTTGGATGCATGCATGAGGACAGACGCACTTCAATGTGGAAGCGCAAAGCCCTTACCAGACACGATGCACACCGTGTGACCTCCTGTACAAACCATAAAACAAATAGACTTAGGGTATTTGGAATTGGGGATAAGAGCTTGAAGGGTTGTCGGGTACCAATGTGGCGAAATGTTGCCGGAATGGACATAAAGATTCGTCGTGGCCTTGTGTGTCGTCACCGGTCGTGCCACACGCAGAGTGTATATGTCTACGTGGTCAGCGAATGCAGTTACAAAGCCTCACACTCGCAAATTCATCTCTCAGCTTGCAGACACGGAGCTGGCGACATTTCAGCGAAAGACGAAAGTGTCGACTTGTTGATTTCGTTCACTTCTGCTTGAGCTATAAGACCCTCGCCCGAGACGCATGCGTCTTTGCAGCACAGACACTACTGTCGCAGCCGTAGGTGGCTCACACCACCCGCGGCGTTTAACGTTCGCCAGGCAAGTGGAGATGGCCGCCGCGCGCCGGCGGCGCTCCTCCGAGCGGTGCGTGATCACTGCATTGCCAACCTTGTGGCGCCGACCACGAAGGTGCGCCACGACAGGCATCGAAGTCATCCAGGCTTCTTTTTGCCTCGAATGCCTGCATTGGTACGTCCCAGGAGAACACAGGCCGAAGAAGCATATTTATTCATGAATAATTACTGATCAATAACTATTCAAAAATAGTTATTTAGTAATACCAACAACCTAAACAATTGCAGCACCCATGAGCGCTTCGGAGAAGGGAGAGCTTTTACAAACTGAACTTTGCGAAGCTTCGTGACCGTTGTGGGTTTAGTGGAGGTTAATGGGTTGGGGTTTGCGTTTGCGGGTTTAGGGGTTTGTTCAGGGACTAGTCGGGGGTTTCCAGTGTTGAGGGGCAAGGAATGTCAAGCCCAACTACTGGTTCAAGCCAAAAGCCCCTTCCTACGTCGGGCCATGCTGCCCTCGTTCAGATAGCTTACGAAAGGTTTTCCCCCTCTTCGGTGGGGCACTGAAAAGACATGGGGGTTTCCGAAAATAGGGGACCCTAATTTCGTACCCTAATTAATAGGATCCCTGTTATAAGGACCCCAAAATAAGGTACCCTAATTTTCTGAAACTCCCACATGGAAGACGGAAGTACCCTAAACCCTTCAACCCCCCAAAGACCAAAATGCGGAAGATCAAACTTCGGCATCTGCGACGCGTTTTGCAGGAAGCGCGTGGCTGATTTTGGGCACATTATGGCCCGGCCCCACTGAAAGCTTCAAAAGGGGCATGCTTACAACCCAATGGCTAAGATGAATTGATTGCATCTGCAGAAACGAACATCAGGATTTCAGGATCTGTTGGAAGCAGCTGCTTCAAATCACCCGCTGTCTGTATCTGTTGCGAAGGTGGTTGGATACTTAATCGCATCCCACAGGTTAAACCCGAACTTTTGTTGCTGAACCTTGTCCTAAGTAAACCTTAGGCCCCACATCACATGTAAACTCCTCTTCTACACCCCATAAATCCCTTACGGCAACCCTGAAGAACTGTACACCTCACATCCTAAGCTGTAATTTAGAAGCCTCAACAAACTGCCAATACTTTTTTTTGTGTGTTTTTTTTTGGGGGGGGTCCTTACAGGACGTATATTATATTTTAGATGACCTTGCACTTCACCAGGTAAAGGCGGATCACAGGTCTATCACCTCAAAAACCCAGCGATATTGTGGAAGTAAGAAACCTACAGGTTTGGGGTTTAGGGCTCTTGGGTTAGGGTTTAGGATGAAGGGCTCGTGGGAGTAGGGCTTAAGATGAAGGGCTCTTGGGAGTAGGGTTTAGGGCTCTTGGGTTAGGGTTTAGGATTAAGGGCTCGTGGGAGTAAGGTTTAGGGCTCTTGGGCTTTTGTTGTCTCAGCGTTCACGTCTGAAGACTGATAGGGTCCGGAATCGGGGGTTCTCAACTGTAGCTCGCTTTGTTGGTTGCCTGCTTCCTGCTTTGAACATACTCGGCGACGTGAGGGGGGTTAGGGTTTAGGGTTCAGGGTTTAGGGTTTAGGGTTTAGGGTAGTTGAAGGCAAAACTCGTTGAACCTGAAATTCCCGCATCTCTACTTTTGACCACGCCGCCCCGCGGTGCAGGGCACGATCCTTAACCGCTTTGGGTGCTTGCGTGGAAAAGTATCATGCTCTATGCCCTAAACCCTAAACCCTAAACCCTAAACCCTAATAGGGTACCGGAGTTCAGGATGTGAAACAAGGGCATCCTCGACTTCGTGGTTTGTGCAACTTTAGGAGCTGCTCTTCAGTATATGGCTAGTTCTGTAAATTAGGGCCCCATTTTAAGCCCCCCATATAGTACGGCGCCCTTATAACAGGGACCCTAAAATGGACCCTTATTTAGAGAACTACCCATATACTATAGTAGATTGTAACCTAAACCCTAAACCCTAAACCCTAGGGACTCACCAGCCGGTTAAGGATTCTTGTCTGACATGAGCAGCTTTCAGCTGCAGGAGGCAGCTCTGTGCGAAGTCCCTCCCACGATGCCGCGGTTGGCTCTTCTCTGCGACAGCCTGGCCAGGCTGCTACTTGGGCTTTCGTGTCTAAGTACTGTTGATGATCTATAAATCCTGCATGACCTTAAGGACGCGAAACTATGGGAATTATGGTCTTTTGCTTATTATGGGTAATTATGGATCAGCATCATCAACCGTAACACCAAAGAGGATCCTAAACCCTCCTAGCCCTATAAACACTGAACCTGTAAACCCGGAACCCTAAATCCGAACTGCCGGTTAACACTCTATCGAAGACCCATACCCTAAAACCTAAACCCCTAATCCCCTAAACCCCTAAACCCCTAAACTTCAAACCCCTAATTCTAAACCCCTAAACCCTAAACCCCTAAACCCTAGAACCTCGATCAACAGCCTGCCTTCAGCAGCTGCGGACGGTAGGATACGCGTCGCCGAGGCCGGAAGGAACAGAGAACTCGCCTGAAACATTTACAATCATACCTTCACGTATATTTTGCAAAAGTCTAAATGGTATATAAACATAACTTCGTTCATAAAAAAACAAGTATATGTGTGTGAATATATATATATATATGTATATATATATATATAAGCAACACTTACTAGCGTTCCTATTATAGTATCGTTATTGTTCTGCTATCAAGATCTGCTTCTCGCGTCCTTCGGACTGTTACGGCGTGGGGCCGCGCAGGGGTGGACACCACGAACCACTAAGGTTGTCAGTAGTCCTTGTTAATGGTGTCGGTACCCAAGAAACACCCAAAGACCTAGAATAAACCACAGTAAGAAATCATAAAGTCAGCAAACCAAATGCTAACAAGACATAACATTAGACAGCGTTACATAGCAGTCCCTATTAAGAACAAGACTAGCAATACTCAATAATACAGAATAGACATAAGAAGCATCAATGATCATACGCTTAAGGATGCCTGCAACTGTTCCGCCACATTGGGCCGGAAACCAAAGCTGGGTAGTTGTCAAAATTATGGTCCCTTTTGGGGTACCCTAAATAATAAGTGCCGTATTATAATAAGGACCCCAAAAGGGACAATAATTTTGACAACCACCCAGCTGTAACAGGGTCAGCCTCGGAGGACGCAAAGCGAGGGTTCGAACTCAAGTAGAGCAGCATGTGCCATAGTTACAAAGATGTTTGCTACATTCTCGCACATCCAAAACTGTGAGTATACATAAATAAATATACATATATATGTATATATGTTTATAGGTATGGTCATGGATATAGATATAGATAAAAATATAGATATATCATGGTCGCAATCTATGTCTGTCTGTGAAACCAACCTTCACAGGTGAAAACCGTGCCTTTGGTGGTATTTTCCAAGTCGAGGCTCGATGTTTTGGGAACCCTAAACCGGGGTTTTAGGATCCGAAGCTTCAATTCGGGGCCTTAGTATTTAGAATAGTGTTTTGGGGGCATATCATACCATAGTTATAACAAGGAACCCCAAAAAACTGTAGGTAAATGTTGAGGCCCCCATCTTAAGATCCGAGGCTTCAATTCACAGTCACCTCCAAAAAGCCGAAACCTCCGTGCAGAAATTTCCCTTGAAGCCTGCTAGGCTTAGGATTAGGGTTTACAATCTTCGGGAGCTAGGGTTTAGGGTGTAGGTTCAGGGTTTAGGGCTGAGGCTTTAGGGTTAGGGAACACTCCCAAAGGGACCTGCCGGCATGGTCTGATAGCGCCGCTCGGCAAGAAGGAAGTAGGTCGGCCCTCCCACCTGTTGCACACAAACGATCGCTTTATGCAGCTTTCATAAGGCCAGAGCTTTGTATAAAACATTAACTTGTTTTCGCTCCGCATGAATACGTATATATATATATATATATATATATATATATTTTCATATATACATATATATATATATATATTCGGGTTGATGATGTTGTTCCTGCATTAACCATAATAGGGAATATACCACAATACCCATAGTTTAGGGTTCTTAAGGTAGTGCAGGGTGCATATCATCAACAGTAGTGCAATGAAAAAACGTAGGTTCAACCTTGAAAGTTGCGGGGTGCCGAGTTCGCAGTTTGTGATAAAATCGAGAAGCCGTCGTCACCGGCTACTTAATGTGTCAGAACCACACAAAACCATAAGACCTCGACCTTAGACACAACGGTCAGCATGCATCATGGTGGAGTGGACGTTTGACGCGGCACATGAGCAAACATCAAGATTTCGAGTTCGATGAATCATACTGTTGATGGACAAAATTCTGCATGACCCAAATATAGTATAGTACCATAAATCCCATAGTTTAGGTATATAAGGTCATGCAGGATTTTGTCCATCAGCCGTACGAGCCCTAGGTTGAAGAAGCTGTCGGATCATCGTAAGCAGAGTCCCGGAATCCCGGAGGGACATCCCCCCACCTCGGCATAGCTGTGCAGCCCACCCTGGCCAGAGGTTAGGGCCGCTAAAACAACCCTGAATCTTCAGTTACGGGGTTTACGGGCTTGGGTTTAGGGTTTAGGGTTTAGGGTTTAGGGTTTAGGGTTTAGGGTTTAGGGTTTAGGGTTTAGGGTAGTTTAGGCTTTCGGGCCTTCCGCGGTTCAGGCCTTCCGTTTTCCGCGGGGTCTTCAGTACTTAAGGGATCATGGGACTTAGTAAGTAGGGTTATAATTAGGGTAACTATACTTATAACCCCAATTAAGGGACTTATAACCTTACTTACTAAGTCCCATGATCCTCCAAGTACAGGGGGGCAGTTCGAAGGAAGGCTTCGAAGCCTGGTATCTCGGCTTCGAAGCTTTCGCCGGAAACCCCGAAAGCCTTTAACTTTACCACACACACACACAACCCTAAACCCTAAAACCTAAACCCTAAACCCTAGACCAATAAAAGTGCGATGCTGCAGTGTGTTTCCTCTTTTCCTGGAGAGCCTTCGGGATCAGCTTCTCAAGCTTGGGACACGATTTGCCGACCTTTTGAACACTTGCCTAATGCGGGGGCCTTAATACTTAGAATAGGGCTTTGGGGGGGTATGATACTATCATCATAATAAGGTAATTATTGAGGCCCCTATATAGTAACTTTGAGAAATCCCTGTGCCGGGATCTTCTCTTCATGAAACGCCTCAGGGCCTGAACGGGTCTCGAACTACAGCAGAGGTGTCCTTCATGCAGCTTTGGGCAATATACGGATTTTGCTAAAGAATCGGGAAATGGGTGCGCTCATCATCATCCTCCTCCTCATCATCCTCCTCCTCATCATCGTCATCATCCTCATCATCATCCTCATCCTCCTCATCCTCCTCATCCTCATCCTCCTCCTCATCATCATCATCATCCTCCTCATCCTCCTCATCATCATCGTCAGCATTTTCATCATCAGGATCCTGCATAATCATACTATTTCTGCCCCTACCTTCTGAACTGGCATGTAGGCATCTCGGTTTCAGCTTCAGGGACTCTACTAACCTGAACATCCTAAGCCAGACCCCAAAGCTTCACTCACCAACACCCTCAACCCTAAACCCTAGACCCTCAACCCTAAACCCTGCACGCTCGATATCACGGATCATGCGCAGAAAACCCTAGGCCTTGCCTCGAGAAGCTAAACATGCTTCCAGCACCTAAGGCTGGAAACCCTAACTTTCTGACAACCCCAGACACGGTTTAGGGGTTAGGGTTTAGGATTCAGGGGTTGGGGGGTTAGGGTTTAGGGTTAAGGGGTTAAGGGATGGGGTTGAGCGACTCACTTCAGGCAACCCCTAAGACTTAGCCTATGCAGGCATCAGTCAGGACATCCCAAGGAAGCAACACCGATTCCGCGAAATCATAGGCCCCTTGTAAACTCAACCCCTCAAACCTAAACCCCAAAACCCCTCAAGAGCTAAACCCCACGAATTCCGAAAGCAATTAGGGCACAAACTTCTCCACTCACACCTTCAACCAGCATAACTCTATGTAAACCCATCTGTGTTGCCCCTAGCCTCTAGGGGTTTAGGGTTTAGGGTTCTATACACCGATCAGCTGTAAAGTTTGTAGCCTACATCACCCCCCAGAAACCCTATAGCTCAACAAAGATCTGAACAAGAAGTAAGCCTAAAAAACCGATAAGGAGACAAAGCAACGCAATGCTTATTTTTGCAAGGACTCCTTGATACGATCCCCCAGTTATGAGAAGCCCTGAACGTTTCTAAAATCCTGCTGAAACCCATGTAAAAGCATTTGAAACCATTCAACAACAAGACTTATACAACCTTTTAACAGGCACTCTGCCAAACACCACACGCCTTGGAAGTCGGGAGATGCGGATCGGTGCGGGGAAGGAACCTCGCTTTCGAGGTATCGGAAAGATTTCAGGACTCAGGGTGTGCGCTTATAAGATTTAGGGTTCAAGTCTTCGGCTTCGGGTTTAGGGTCTAGGCTGTTCCAATTAAGACTCCTTACGGTTTGAAGGGTATGTCTGGGTCAATCCTGATACGGCGCTCCAAAACTGGAGCCTTTTTTGGGGGCAGAAGGTAGTGTTAGCGACTTAAACCCTCACATCCCAAGCCCGGTCTTGCTTCTTCAAGAGTTGTGTTCGTCAGTTGACAGAGCCCGAAACGCGTCATGCCAATGTGCAATGAGCGCGTCTCAGCCACGAACCCTGAGCCGCTTCCGGTTTGCAGCTTCGCGGCCCAAACCCAACAACAGAGCTGTCCTTGCGCACGTCCTACAACCCTGAACCCTAAACCCTAAACCCTAAACCCTGAACCCTGAACCCTAAACCCGAAACCCTGAACCCGAAACCCTGAACCCTAAACCCTGAACCTTCCACCCCTGTATCGACCCCTCAAGGCAACACTTCGAGGAACCCTTCAGGGCTCCGCTGAGGCCTCCTATGACGGCCTTAGGGTTTAATTCAGGCTGCAATATTGTATCGTATTATATTATACTACACTATATTATTTAATAATATACTATATTATATTATATTATATTATATTCTATTATATTATAGTTTATATTTTTATATTATATATGACTTTAAAGGAGCCCCTGCACAGGCGCCAGCATTAGCAAAGGAGCCGAAACTCCAGCGGCTGCATGCGGTGCTCCGGATTCTCTGCCTGGGGTAGTGGTGTCAGTCATTCTCACGAGATCGGGTTTCGGGGCGTGGGGGGGGGGGTGTAGTGGTGGGGCTCGGTCTTGAGATGTCTGGAGGTTGCAGGTTGAGGGCCTCTCCCAAAACAGTAAACTCGCCCTCACAACTAAACCTCAGACCGTAAACCATAAACCGCAAATCCCAGACTAACCCTAAACCCTAAATCCCAAACCCCACCCCCTGAACTAGCCCCTTGCCCCCTAAACCCTAAACCCTAAACCCTAAACCCTAAATCCTAAACTCCCTAAACCCTAAACCCAATACTCACGTTTTTGCAGGGCCCAGCGGCCCGATTTCTGCTCTTGATCTCCTGCTGTACAGCCTCCATGCAGGGGGTGCTGATCTGCACGAAGCCGGGGAGCGACGTGCTCCTTGAGGAGTTTAGGGTTTAGGGTTTAGGGTTTAGGGTTTGGGACTTTTGGTTTGGGGGGCTTTGGGGCTTTGGGGCTTTGGGGCTTCGGGCTTTTTGGTGTTTTTGGGGGTTTTGGGGCTTTGGGCTTTAGGGTTTGGTCGGGCTCTCTTTTTTTGGCGGGAGGTGATTTCCAGCCTCACGCTCAAGAGGCTAGGATCGATCATACCTCTTTGATACGAGGGGGTCTAAGCTGAAAACCCTCAACCCTAAACCCAGCTCCACACAGACTCAGGCTCACCCTCTGAAGTCTACGGACGGAATCCTCGTCACCAAGACCCCGAACGCTCAGCAATCTAGTAGTGTAGTAATTAATAGTAGGGTAATGAACATATACTTATAAACAAACAGATAGTTCGATAGATAGGTAGATAGATAGACCGAGTAGATCGAAGCCGTAGCTAAAGCCGTCAGGAAGCTCCAGTAGGTCCAGCACTGGCATGGCAGAACCTGGGTCTTCCCCGATGCATCCATCCATTAGAGCATCTGGGTTTGGTGCTTTTTTTTTTTTGAGTTTTGGGCCTTAGCTTAGGGGCTGAGTACCCCAGCCCAAAAAAGGTTAACCTTTTGAATTATAGTAGGATTACATAAGCCCCAAAAGGTTAAAGGTTACCTACTCAGCCCCTAAGTTAGGGGTGGAAAGTTTAGGCCTTAGGGAACTTGCAGCTCTCATACCATCAGGGTCCACTTAAGGTAAGGGATCATGGGACTTAGTAAGTAGGCTTATAGTTAGGGTAACTATACTTATAACCTCAATTAAGGGACTTATAACNNGTCCCATGATCCTCCAAGCAGGGTTGGGAGTTTAGGGTTTAGGCGCCATGGGGTTTTTCCAGGGCCCGAGATGACTCTCTGGCTCTTGCCTGCTTCCTTGGGGGTGTCTTGGCTTGGGAGCTCCAGGTTTCTCGATTTTGTTGCGCGTGCCCCGCGGCAATCTGCATGCATGCTTTGATTGTCTGTTGGGTGGCGGCAGTGGCGGCGGAAGCTAGTTTCTATTGGCTTCAAAACATGTGGGTGGTTGTCAAAA